>JAVLUX010000003.1:37123333-37218333 GCA_032164185.1 Moxostoma hubbsi | reverse complement strand
ACCAAAAAAGCTGAAAAATTCTTCTAAACATCTTAATTTGTGTTCAGCAGATGAAAGTCATACATATCTGTGATGGCATGAGGGTGAGTAAATTATGAGAATTTTCATTTTTGGGTGAGCTATCCCTTTAAGGGCTCTTGTCAGATCAATAGAAGAGGGGTTTGGAAACCTTTCTAGTACAGAGCTGAGATATTGTACTAAAAATGTATTTGTGTTCTGCAGAAGAAAGGAAGTCATGCACATCTGTGATGGCATGAGGGTGAATTTTTATTTTTGGGTAAACTATCCTTTCAAAGTGATATCACAGCCATAATTTAATATTCTGACATCATTTCCCAACCCTCATGTTGTTCCAAACCCATGTGACCTTCTGTATTCTGTGTAACACAAAAGATGTTAGATGAAATGTAGAGACTGACAGTCTCGGTCACTATACACTTTCAATATATATATATATATATATATAAAAAAAATACAGTATCATTCATTATATAATTTGTGAAATTAATGAGGTACTCACTACTTGATTACTTTTAATTGGATAATTTACTCTTACTCAAGTAATTATTTATGTAGTACTTTTACATCTACTTGAATAATACTTTTCCACTGTGACAATATCACTCAGTTTCACTGTCTGTAAATTCCTTCAGAAAACAGCACAAGGCACACTTGTTTTGAATTTTTTCAGATGGAAATAAATCAAATTTTGATTATAAATGAAAACTGGGACAGATAATGGACAATGTTGCAGTTAGGGTAAATTAGGTGCAATAATATTAAAATAATTATAGTTTTATGTTTCTAATATTCTGGTTTTGATTAAACACCCCCCATTAGGGCCTCATTGCACACTGATGTCCTCTATGGTCTGCATCACATTTGGGACAATACAATTATATTTTTATAGCACATTTAATAACAACAGCAGTTGGCCAAAGTGCTTTCCAGATAAAAATAACTAAGAATAAATGAACATAAAGAAAGAAAAAAAAAATACACCATGTATTAATAAGACTCATCAATACCACAAACTCATAAACATGTAGACATACAGTACATGGCAAGTTTATTGTGTGAACATCTTGACAACACAAAAAAAAGTATACTAATAGGTAAAGTCTAAGTCTTCCTTCACATATCTAATATAAATGTAATAATCTCTTAAACAAAACCATCCTTTTAAAATCTTCATTCTTCCAGCTTTCAATAAAGCTTTGATTTGTTGCAAATTGTGAATACATTCTTTAACATTGCACTCTTATTTTATTGTTGCCTTTTATTAATTTGAGCTCTTGCTCACTCTTGCTTGCCAGGCAATCATGGCAGAGTAACCCATGCAACGTTGCCATTACAATCATTAAATAACCACAAATCAGACTGAGGTTGAGACACAAATATTGGTAATGATGAAAGACCTGCCAAGCTCAGGATCCTTCCATCCTCACTTTTGGAAAATGCCTGTATTCAGTGCAGCAGAGGGCTGCGTATTAGGACGCATACGGCACTAATTACTGATTAGTGTGTTGGCACAAAACAGCTCGTCTTTCACACGGCTTCTTTAATTCCTCCCGTGTTTAATAAGTGTTTCTCAATCCCGTCCATACAAATCATCCCTTATACCATCTAAATTAATCTGCACAGTTACCCTGCCCTGTTAGTAATGCGATCGAAGGAACATGCTTGCATGAAAGCGGGTGAAAAAGAGGAGAGAATGCGAGAGACGATGCCTGCACTCAAAGTGCTTTTAACTGAACCGCTTTGAACACATCACTTAAATGTAATTTGGTGGTTTCTATTAGATTTATTCAGAATTAAGCATAATGTACAGAGCTTGCTCCCCCTATGCATTCCTATAAGCCAGGCTTGTGTCAGAATTCTGCTTTGACGGATCCAACATCAAAAGCTTAACTTTGTCAACAAATAATGAAATAAAGAAGAGGAAAGCATGATTATCCAAGTAACTCTCTCACCTCTCTCTCTCTCAAAATTATTTTTTTTTTAGTTTATGCGCTGAATCCGATTGGCTAATTAACTCCTCTACTACACAACAAAGTGGTGTTTTCTCGGTAAGCGGTTCTGACATGCTGCATTGACACAAATGAGCTATGAGCATTTTAATGTAAATTGAATTTGAAGGTGTGATGTATTTTGTTAATAGGACCCATTTAGAGAGAGTGTGCCAGGGAATTTTACCTTTTAATATGGAAATAAAGAGGTAATTGTGAGGGCTTGGGAGTGGGTGGCATATTAACATGTCATAATTTACATGTTTCGTGTTGTAGTGCGATGATAATGTGTGCAGTTCAGTGATAACAAAACAAAACCGTTGGAGGACATAGCAGTACTCACACAGAGTTGTTTCACACACTGACCCTGTGGTCAAACTGATGTCCCACAGTTTCATCTGCTTAGATATAGGTTTACTCCCATAGTCACACACTGACTCTGGGTATTAACACATTTTTACATTACAAGAGGGTATTGCAGTTAATAAGAACACACAACGCGGAAGCATGCAAACATGCACCCATACTCGCTCACACGCAGGTGGGAATCGTTTTGCTTTGTCTTCAGGCTCCAGTCCAGGCCGAGCCAGCAACAGGTAAAGCTCTCTGCAAATTGTAGCCCAAGGGCAGGTCTTCTTTACCCAGCGCTCAGTGCTGTTTGAAGCTGTCTGACTGGAATGCATGAACCCCCGATATATTGAAAATTGGGTTTGTTTTCACCATTAACCCATTGATGCCACCTGTTTTCCAATGCAATTTGAATGAAACATTGATTCCATCTGACACCCTCAATATGTTTGAACTGCCTCCAGATATTTTCGCCATATGACTATGGTTTAATTTCATTATAATTTTGTTTATTTAAATAAATGTACTCCATGGTCACACCATCTGCATTTATATATATATATATATATATATATATATATATATATATATATATATATATATATATATATATATATATATATATATAACTTGTGTAAAAACAGTGGATGTTTACAATTTATAATATTTTGTGTTATACTTCATGTATTTGATACAAACGTTTTACATTATATAATGCTTAACACATAGTTAATGTACATTCAAAGAGTTTACAATGTGATTAAAATTTAATGCAAGCATTTTCATATACTGATATTGCTGTGTCAAAAAACTACTGATCTCTTTAGAATTATATAATATTTATTAATGACTTATTAATGAAAGTTATGTCATTACATACATACTATGCATATTTGTTACTGAACATAATGGTTATGTCTCCCACTGAATTCAAAAACTGTTTTCAGTATTTATTTACCAATGACTGCACAAAGCTGCAGAGGATTCTCTTTATTTGTACAAGTGTCAATTTTTTTGTGTGGAAGTATCTTGTCATGTTTATGTTTCTGGATGTTCACATATTTTGCAGAACCCTTCAACCCGGTATTTTTTGGATAAGATTTATAATTTATATATTTGGCCTAGATTTCCTTTTTTTCCAGAGCCCTTGATATTTGATGATTGGTGGATACACTTAAGAAGTGTGTTTGTCTGTATCTTTACATCTATGAAGCGTGACATTGAGGCCTAACCTTTTTTTTTATTTTATTTTGTATTTTTTGATAATTCTCATTTTCCTTTTTTATGGTGACTTATGTAATTTCGTTAATTTACTAATTAATTTATGCTATGATCACTGCAATGACAAATAAAAAGGGTTAGTATATTGTATAAACATTTGTTACAATTAAACATAATCATAAATCCATGTGCCAGTGCAATAATTGCCATGTGTGTGTGTGTTATAGGGGCAGGACCCAGGGTTGATTTGACTCTGTTAGTGTGTTTTCTGCTGTTTGACATTCCCTGCATCTCTCTGCTCGCTCTCTCTCCTCTCTCTCCTACAGGCTCTGCTGTCTATAGCTTGTGGCGCTCCCAGTGGAGTAGGCTCTTTCCACTAACAAAATGCAAAATACAAAATTAATAAAAACACCCTTTGAAACTGACAAATACGCCTCAGGCAAAATATTGGCCAGGCGGCTGCTTAAAATTTAATCAGTATTTCTTATTTATTTATTTTCCACGGCCATGCTCATATTTTTAATAACTCGATGCTTGGGCTGTCTATATACAAAGTTTTCCTCCATCAAGAATTACATGTTTAATAGGTCCTGACAGTCCATGGACTCCAGTTTCCCTGGGGGATCCATGCTAATAAAATAAACAGATTTTCTTTATCTCTTAACCTTAGTCCATGTCCCTCTCTCAGAAATTTATTTGATGTTCTTGAGGCTACTGGTGAAAAAAACTTTATAATATGTTTTAATTTGAGGGAAATTTATTTTATATTTTATTTCCTGTGTTTGAGTGTAATTAGGTGTCGTCTTTTTATTTTTGAAATATTTCTATGTGAAATATTATAATTTTTACAACTGGCACAATATCCCTTTGTGTGTGTGTGTATGTATATATATATATATATATATACATATATATATATATATATATATAATTATTTTTTTTCACATTTTAGTAATAGTAATAATAAATAAATAAATCAAAACGTGTGATATTTTAGCATATTTAAAGTAGTCACCATTTGCCTAGAATTTGCAGAAATGTTCTCTTGACATTTTCTCAACCAACTTCTTGAGGAATCACCCTGAGATGCTTTTTAAACAGTATTGAAGGAGTTCCCATCTATGTTGGGCACTTATTGGCTGTTTTTCTATATTATTTGGTCCAAGTCATCAATTAAAAAAAAAAGTTTTATAATGAAATAAATTAATATGTTTTCACAATTATATCTTTGTCTACAAAACTATTTTCAAAAATTTAAGCATACACCTACAGATCAAAAGATTTTTAAGATCATGAGAAACATTTCAGACAAGTGACCCCAAACTTTTGAACGGTAGTGTATATATATATATATATATATATTAACTATATATAACTTGCATATAGCCTACCCTATTTTACTGATAAGCAATGTTAAGGCCATGTTCAGTGTGTTCCCCTGCCTGTTTTAGTAAGAGTATTTGATACATAATGTATTTTTTGATTTTGTGTGGGTTTGTTTTGGTATGGGTATACCAAATGGGTATTAATTTTATTTGATCAGGTCTTGAAAAGGTCTTAAAACGTTTTAAATTAGATTTTAAAAACTATGCAGCAACCCTGCATAACTATATGTGTAGCTGATGCAAAACATTTCCATAAGCTTTTTTTTTTTTTTTTTTTTTTTTTTTTTAGCTTAATATGGATGATTAAAGTTTATATTTTAAGTTATATAAAAATGACCATTCTGTCTTCACTAGTTCCTTTTAAATGGGCCTATGGTGTGACAAAGTAACTATATTAAAAAATATTCCATGTAGTCTCTCAATTAATATACAGTAGTCATAAAACTGCACAGTGGGTAGTACTGACGCCACACAGCAACAAGGTCACCGGTTCGAGTCCTGGTTCAACCTGGGCCTTTCGGTGTGAAGTTTGCATGTTCTCCCCATGTTCATGTGGGTTTCCTCTGGGTGCTCTGGTTTCCCCCACAGTCCAAAACCATGCAGTCATGTGAATTGGAGACTCTAAACTCCCTATAGGTGTGCGTGTGTTAAAGTGTTTGTCTGTACGTGTTAGACCTTTGATGGACTGGCCATCTGGACCCATCTGTCCAGGGTGTTTCCCTGCCTTTGGCCTGAGACAGCTGGGATAGGCTCCAGCGCTACCTGCAACCCTGCATAGGATAAGTGGCTATAGATTGATGTTTACCTCTTAAACAGTTTAGATGGAATATAGCATGTCACACCGCAGGACATGTCAACTTCCCAAAAGTATTTCACATATGTTTTGTGATGTTTATATAAAACCTGCTGTCTGTTCTGACACGTTTATGTCTAACTGAAATGTGACCTTTTCTTGAAACCTGTCTTTTCCCCTAGAGAAATCCACAACTTTTTTTTTTCTTTTCTTTTTCCACTTTCTTGGTTATTAATTGAGATCATGAGTCAAGGCTTTCAGTGAAAGGGTAGGCTAAGACAAGTAATACTTAAGGTTCTTCATCATCAATATTAACAGCTCAATATATTATGCATATTATTCTTTAAATACCACAAAGTGTGTTTTTTGTGACTTACTCTTAATTTTGCATATGCTCTTAAGGAAGATACATTAAATAGTAATTGCCATTAAATTGATGGTGAAGACAGCACTCGTTTTGCCACTCTAGTTGTCACATCTGTCTTAGACCAGTTTTTAGTGTTGCATGGCCATCTTTGTCAGAAGAGTAGCAAACTCAGCATTAATAAGAGTATTAAGCACAGAGAAAGAGCACATATTCAGCAGAGCACCTTCACATTAAGTACAGCAGCCATAGATAATTTAGTCCATCAGTGAAATCATCCTGTAGGACATGTTGTAATTTTGAGTCTGGGACAGAGTGAGATCGAGAAAGGTGCGATATTGGACAGCCACTATTGATTAGTGTCAGCAGTCTGATTGTGTGCATTAGTCGATGTCGATGTATGCTTAATTTACCAGCATTCTCCTGAGTAAAGAACAACGCTGAGTACTCTTGATGTAGGGAAAGCACATATTGACTTGTGTGTGTCTATAATCTAACAGTATAAAACGGGCCATGGCCCAAAAGGAAGACAGAAAGCACGTTGACAGGCAGGGAGAATAATGTTATTCTAGGCAGATGTGCCAGAGAGAATGAGCATGTAATGTATGTGTGTGTTCAGCCTGCTTTGCTCCAAGCACTCATACTAGTGTTTCCATGATTCTCAGACATGGGTCTCTATTAGGGGTGGGCATCTTTGATGTGAGTAATTTAGTCGCCTAATTATACAAATGGGGTAATAACAATGGAAATAACAAAGTATGTGTGTGTTTGCAAGTGTTTACAGCCACTTCTGTTTACTTGCATGGTCATGGCCTTAAGCCATACCATACAAACACTCATACTCATACTCAAAAGCTCAATTCTCTGATGGCTCAGTGAGGGATTTCCTGCTGTAAATCAGAACCACAACAAACAACAATAAAGAAAAGAAAATTCTCCATGCATGGTTATTAACACACGCCTCAAAGTTTCTCCTAGCAGAAACAGTGACTTTTCTCTTTGATGTAGTTGATTACAGTTTCTTTTCCATTGCCTTCGCCCCAGGACAGCATCATTATGCCTGGATCCCAGTAAATGAAGCTCAGAGCTGATCTTACAATACTTTTCTTATGACAAATTTCGATGAACAGACTTCTTTCTCACGTCATTATACCCAGCTCTCAAAGGATAAGTGTTCGCAGCAATCGAGAAAAGTTGTTCTTTTCAAGTTTCTCCATTACAGAAGCAGAGATAACAAGCTCCATTTTCTGTTGGCGTAGTTGAAAAGTCTTGTTCGGTTAAAGAATACAAAACCAATAGATCTTACTATGAGAAGCGGGGACAAGTGCTTTAAATTTTTGATTGAAGACAAAGCTCTCTTTTCTCTTTACAACTGAGGAAGAATAGTGCGGATCGTGCTTTCATGGTAGGGCTCCAGCTCTTAAGAGTGTGGTTTCACCCTGTGCATTAGCAGCACATTAATTTTGGAATGAGAATCCTCGTTGAGTTCATATAATGAGCAGTTAATTATTGACAGCCATTGATGAATATTTAACAAAGGCTTTGGTCTGCACTTGGTTGGACGTATGTGGAGGAGGATTAAGGAAGACATGCGTGGCCCATGACCCAGAATAGCTCTTCCTTTTCAGGACACATCTTCCTAATTCATTGCTGTATCTGAGGAAAAATTGAGACCAGGTTAATCTCACCAGGACTTTCTCATAGAACTAATTCTTTTCAAAAGGTCCGCAGTTTTTTTTTGTTTTGTTTTTTGACTTCCCCAAAAGTTTCCAGAAACTAATTTTGGGGTTTAAACATGCACAGAGGCCCCCCAACTGGATTCACTCCAAAAAACAAAAAAAGGCCCTTATTTATAATTTCTCATGTGGATGGATAAAATAATGCCTCATGTAGTTTAATTGGGGAAGACTGACAGTAGATTGATGGGCAGATCTTTGATCAGAGACTTTGAGATGTGCTGTTGTCAGAGAGGCTCACACAGCGCTGTCTTACCTGATATACTAAGACAAGTTCTTGTCAGGTCTTGTGGTGGCTTGTTTTTTGCTATTTGTCCCATGAGCAGTGGGGCTACTTTAGGCCTGGGAATTGTTACAGGGTTCTGTGGTGAACATGAAGGCCAGTTTGTTCCTAAAAGAGAGAGTGTCGTGCCACTGGACCACTATCACTCAGTATGCCCAACCTCCTCTTCCTGAGCCCCCAAAGAAGCCCCCTTAAGTGCCCTTCAAAATCTCATCTGTTGTGAGATGCAAAAAGGCTTACGAAATAACAGGATGACAGACAGTGAGAAAAGCATTTCTTTGCCCTTTTGTGGCCCGCCAGTATCTTTCTTTGCACCATGGAAAAGTCTTGGATGTGTTTGGATTTCTTGATGTGGCAACCATGAAAAGAAAGTTGAATGTATTCAAACAGAGCCCAAATCTTACTTTTTGCCATACCCACCAATGGCAAGTGAATGCAGAAAGAATTAACTGGCCATAAATATTTATCACTGGCCATGAATTTGTATTTTGTATTGGATTTATTACCAAATATTTTTTTGTCCTTTTGACTTTGGAATTATTTAGCTGTTTTTTCCTTTGCATACTGTATTTGTGACCAACTGTGCCCACCAGTCATTGTTGCATGTGCTAGATGCCGTCTCTGTGTTTGAGTTTTGGAGATAACAATAGTCATTCTAGACAAATGTTTGATGATATATTGTCCACTGTGGTAAAGGTTGTTAGAAGATGCACAAGTTGCAACCAATGTTTTCTTTGGTAAATCATTTAGGGAAGATGGGGAAGAGGCCCCCCAGGGTTAGATACCCCCCAATATTTGAAAGATTTACTCCATAAGAACAGTTTTAAAGTCAAATATTTGTTTTTTTATCAGTGGAAAATAATCTGTCTGAATGTGACATTCTATTATGTTGGATATGAAAATTTGTGAACACAATAATGTATATTTATTTAGATTTGTGAAGTAAAAGATATTGGGCTCTATTACAGGATATGACCACACGCAATGTGAAAGTGCCAATTCTAAGTGCAGTTTTCGTGCCAGTGAAAGTGGGCTTAGGTGGGAGCGTTTGCGCTCTCTGTGGGTGTGTGTACAAACTGGGGGTGTAGTGTATGCAAATGAAGTGACGCAAAGTACAATTTGCTATTTTCCTGAGAAATTGGTCATTGCACTAAGATGTTTTAAAAGCAAGTCTGTTTGCAGCACTAAATCCAAATTAAGTTCCTGCATTTGCAGTTTGGAGATTCCACCAGCAGGTGAAAAAGTTCATGTCCAAACATGAAAATACAGTGGAACATCAAATTATCAAATAATCACTGTTGCATCTGTTTTATGAAACATTTATGAAATATGTATGAGATTTTGTTAAACTATCCTTGGTCAAGGTTTATTTAAAAATTATTATTATGTTTATATTAACAGCTTTATGATCTAATTTGTATTGGCATTTTTCCACCTGTTGTTGTAGAGAGATTTTTAATTCTGCAAAAGGGTCTGGTGTTCTCCCAATTCTCCCAATTCAGTTAGTGTTTATATATATTTATACCCGTATCTAATGTATGTGTATTCTACATCGTGTGTATTGTGTACATTTGTTATGTAAATTGTTGTGTAAGTATGTGTACATTTGTTATGTAAATTGTTTTGTGTAAATATGTTGTTATTGTAAAGTGGTTTATGTCTCGTCACTGTCATGACTGCTATGTTACTCGGAACTGCACACAAGAATTTCACCTGCTGTTGCACTCGTGTACACAGTAGTGTGACAATAAAGTGATTTGATTTGATTTTGATTTGATTTGGTGGAAGAAGTTGGAGAGTAAAATGTTTGGATTTTGTATGATTTTTTTTTACCACTTCGTTATTCTGATTATAGTTTCGTTTTGAACTGTAATTTGAATTTAGAAATATTTTTTGTTAAATTTTTTTCATGTTTCAATAAATTAATTTTTTTACAATTTAAATCAACCAGTAAGAAGTGAAGTGTGTTCCGATATAATCACTTTTAATACTAGCCATGATTTGTGTCATTAGATGAAAATGATTAATAATCTTACTTTCTCTATAATTTAACAGTTTAAATCCAAATCCTGATGAGAATCACATTTTCCATATATATTTTCGTATGTAAAAGGAGCGTGTCACTAGAAACCTGCCAGACATTCAACAGGAACACAGTTAATATACAAAAGAACGCAAGTCCATATTTCTATTCTTCTAATTCATTACATGTGCTGTCTTTGTTTATTTCACTGGTGTTTGACTAGGAATGGACTATATAATAGGACGCAGACTGTGCCGAAGAAGAACCTAAGAATTCAATTGTATTTGACCCAGCCCATTAGCACTTTGTGCGTGAAATTTTGCCAAACCTATTTACGCCCACACTTCATGCATGCTTGCGCGAAAATATAAAAACTTCATGGCCATGCCTACTGACTTTGCTTGTATGACTTATGACAAAGGACTTTTGTTGCAGTTCCTTATAAACCTAAAAGAGTAATCTACTCACACAAAGGCAAATTTATACTTAATTTTTCCCTTAGCAAGTGTTAATTTTAGACCCTGTGTACAAGTGCAGCTGTGACCTTTTTCGTCTATTTTTCAGATGGATTTTCCTTAAATCCAACAATAACAACTGTCCTGTTCCCTCCTCCTGGCTGGACAGAGCAGTGAGTACCATCTGCTCAAAGCTTTGCAAATGTGTTTAAATTGCTAGTGTATTACAGTGAGGCTCCCTTTGTAAATTAGAAATCTTGCATTCCAGCACGGCTCTGCCAGGCCACTCAGCTTCAGTTGGGCCTTTGTAGTGGTACAGTATATCTTCTAGCCTGTGATACTGCACTAGGAGTGACCAGCTGACATCTTAAGTAAATCTTTAGGATCCCTTTAAAGACTTTTATTGGGAGGGAGAAATATGGGCTTTCTCTGTATCCAGCAAGATCACAAGCCTCCCCTTAGTGGACTGACGCACAGTATATTGTAACTATATTACTGGTTGTGTTGTGTGTGTTTTTGGTATAAATGCTCAGCACTCTTGCCCTTACACACACTGGAAAACTTCTCATATACCCCCTCAGGGTCTCTTCTGTACGTGTTCATAGATTCCCCCTAGTCCTCACAGGCAACCCCCCGCCATGCTTTTGACAGCTGAGAAATGTCATTACAGGCCAAAGATGAATAATAGAATCATCCACACCGACGTCATGTTCTGTGCTTTAGATCCACTGAAGGTCAATTAATGATCTTAATGAGATATTTTGCAGTGTATTTAGACTTTTCAGAGTGCTCCGTTAAAAATAGGATTGTTGATACAAAGGCAGTGTCAACTGTAAACTCAATTGAATGTATGTATCCCATGGAGGCAAAATATCTTAAAAATAGGGATAAAAGTAGAATGTACAAACAGTGTTTGTATCTCACAATGCTGCTCCAGTTTGCGGATAATTTAGTCTTTTCACACATAGCTGTTGCGTAAAAAATGTCACGAATCAAAGATTTGAAAAGAAAGAAAATGTGAGCGGCATGGTACAAATGTCATTTTTTCCAGATACACTGTGATTTTACTTGAATTGTGATTATTCTGCCTTTTGGTTACAGCTGTCATCCCTCATTAATGTGCATTAGGGAATGCATCAAAGTGTATGAGGCTACATGTGATTAATTTATACAGCACTTCTTATAAGGAGAAGCGTTGCAGTTGCATCAAGCGCAAGGCTGCAAAAAAGGCAAAGTTAATGGATAACACTCAAGTGCATACCGCCTAAGGAGTGATTGACTCAATCAGTGTTGTTCCAAACATCAGCTCGTCCATTCCACACCTTCAATTAGCTTGACCTAAATAACGACTCAAAACTCAGGAAGCTCACTTACACGTCGATTGTCCCGTGGATGTTTCAAAGCCCAAATGTTTAATTTCCTTGCAATCATATCATGATTAAACCAAATCAACAATTCCCTCCATTTTAACCTCATGTCAACACCAATCAGCATCTTAAACAGAGATAATCAGAGCCTATGTCATGCATATTTGGTGTTATATGTTTACAGAGATAGCCCATTTTTTTAGTCCCCTATCTATTAGCATTGAAGGCAGAGTGCCAGAACCTAAATGGAGGGTTAATTTTTTAATTAGCTGCGAAAGCAGGTAAGGGGAGTCAGGCTTAAATTGGTCCAGCACAGTTTTAATGATGTAATTATTTTCTGAGGCTGTGGCTTTGTTTGTTCTTGATGAGAGAAGGATCATATGTGAGGGAAATGTCTGTCAACGCACGTCAGTCAACCATGTTAATCTTCAAATTCTCTGAGTACATTTGAACCATATGACACTTCACCACTGGATAATTCAAATCAGGTTTTCAGCTAAATGTTTTATAAAACCTATAAAACCACATCAAGTCAAATCATAATTTTTATTTTAAAGCAGCTTTACAGGAAATCATGCATTAACAAAAAACAAAATAAAAAAATGAAACTGTAATATCTAGGGTTGCCTTTGACCAAAGACTTCCTAGTCGACTAGTAGTTGTTAGTTTAAGCCATTAGTTGACTTGTTGTTGCACATTTATTATATACATTTTTCCTAATTGACTAGTAGTCGTTAAAGCCATAAGTTGACAAGTTCTCGCACGTTTATTTATTAATTTAATTACTTAAAAATATTTTTTTTGGAGGGCATCAGAAAATGGTTCCAGGGCTGAGAAAGAATGTTATAAGTAACATTGCTAGCACTGTTCTACACTACAGAGAAATACTAAATCATAATAATGTCTAACATTAGGCTACTTACATGTTTCATATGGTAAGCAATGTTTGAGGTCGATGAATGATAAGCGAACATTTTGCCTGCAGAATTTGCATGTCACCTTCTTGGGGTCATCCAGCAGCTACATACGTTACAGAATACACGAACCGCCCATTATGGACCCAGCAGTCCGACTCCTGCATCTTCGTCAGGGGAATCAACCCCTGGAGGATAACGTAGAGGATTTTTGTGCTCTGATGGGCCTTGTGGACTTTAATGAAGTGAAGTTTAATCAGTATTTTGCTTTGGACTGATTGAGTCGATCTTATCATTGATGCCTGGTGGTCGCTGTCCCCTCAATCTGGCCCAATATATTGACCTTGCCCTGCTGATCAGTGGTTCAACGTTCACTGTGGGGGAGGCAGAATCCGAACCAGAGTTCCATGTCATGGCCGCTGCCGAACCAGAGTTCCACGTCATGGCCGCTGCCGAACCAGCGTTCCACGTCATGGCCGCTGCCGAACCAGAGTTCCACGTCATGGCCGCTGCCGAACCAGAGTTCCACGTCATGGCCGCCGCCGAACCAGAGTTCCACGTCATGGCCGCCGCCGAACCAGAGTTCCACGGCCAACGAGCCAACGCCCACACCTGCCACGGCCCATGAGCCAACGCCCACCACGGCCAACGAGCCGGTCATGGTCAGTGTGCCAGAGCCCACGCCTGCCACGGTCAGCGAGCCAGAGCCCACGCCTGCCACGTTGAGCGAGCCAGAGCCCACGCCTGCCACAGTCAGCGAGCCAGAGCCCACGCCTGCCACGGTCAGCGAGCCAGAGCCCACGCCTGCCACGGTCTGCAAGCCAGCGCCTGTAGCCTCGACCGTCCCAGAGCCAGCGCCTGTAGCCTCAACCGTCCCAGAGCCAGTGCCTGTAGCCTCGACCGTCCCCAGAGTCTTCTACGGCTCCGCCCCAGAGTCCTCCTTGGCTCTGCCTTCCATGGCTCCACCCCCTGAACCTTCAATGGCTCCACCTTCCACGGCTCCACCTCCCAAGGCTCCATCTCCTGAGCCTTCCACGTCTCCACCTCCCAAGGCTCCATCTCCTGAGCCTTCCACAGCTCCACCTTCCAAGGCTCCATCTCCTGAGCCTTCCACGTTTCCTGAGCCTTCCACGGCTCCACCTTCCAAGGCTCTGTCTCCTAAGCCTTCCACGTTTCCACCTTCCAGGGCTCCAACTCCTGAGCCTTCCACGGCTCCGCCCTCCAAGGCTCCGTCTCCTGAGCTTTCCACGGTTCCGCCTTCCAAGGCTCCGTCTCCTGAGCCTTTCACATCTCCATGTCACGGCCAGGCCCCAAACTTCTCCAGGCCATGTCACAGCCAAACCACAGTCTGCTCCATGCCATGTCTTAGGCCCACCTCTGCTCCACGGTCCAGGCCCGCCTCTGCTCCACGTTCCAGGCCCGCCTCTGCTCCACGGTCCAGGCCCGCTTCTGCTCCACGGTCCAGGCCCGCCCTTGCTCCACCTTGGTCCAGTGCTCCACGCCCTGTCATGCCTGACCATGCCAAAGGACCCCTTTCCACCAAGCTCACTACGGAACCCGGGACTTATGTCATGTTTTGTGTGTTTTTGTTCATGTATTGGGGTGTCGTTTATGTTTATGCTGTTGATACCTGTTTTTTATGTCTTTTATTTTGGAAAGTTAAGTTCCTGTTTTCCATGTCTCTTATTTTGAAAAGTTCATGTCATGTCTTGTTTCCTTGTCATGTGTATTTCCCGCCATGCTTATGTGTCTTGTTTTCATTGGTTCATTGTTTAATTACCTTGTTATCAGTTCTAGTTTGTCATTGGTTTTAGTTTATTGTCTTGGTATCTTGTTTAGAGTTTTGGTTTCCATTGGCTACGTTTCCACCATGTCCTTGTATTTAAGCCCTCTTGTTTGCCATTGTCTCTTGTCGTGTATTAACGTACGTGAGTGTAGTCCATGTTTAAGTCAAGCTCTGGTTTAGTCAAGTTTATGTTAAGTTCATGTTTAAAGCTTGTTCAAGTTTATAGTTAGGGATTTTGGAATTCACGGTTCTTTAATAAAACTGCACTTGGGTTCTTCACATCGTCATCATCATCGTCATTGCCTTTGCCAACAGCTACATCCGTTAAAATTACAATCAATTTGTCTGTTCATCCAGCAAACACTCAGTATTGATCGTCTATCAATTCTCAGATATCAGTTCGTGGCCACACAAAAATAACTCTCTCTTAGCATGGAGCTGAGATCGATTAGTTAAATTTACATTGATTTACAAGCAGACCGTCAATCAACTTGCTAGAATGTACACAAAAGTTTATTTAACTAAAATCCGAACACATAACTAATCTAAACAAAAACATACACACTAAACACTCATACATGGGAAAGGGAAAAGTGAAAATAAAATGAAACCGGTACAGCATAGGGGAAATGCAGTTATGAAAAGAATAATTTGACCATTTGAGAGGGTCTTCAAGTTCTTAATTAACAAGCACCTTTTGTTACAAAGGGGTTTACCTCTTATACTGAACATAGGTTCAGATAGCTACTGGTACGATACTTGATATTGCCATGGCTGTTGAGAGAGTCTGATCCCACGTGAACAGCACCAGAGGGAGGAGAGTCAGGGGAGAAAAAAAAGAGTAAGAGGTGGGACGTGTCTTTTAACTTCTGCTGGAGGTCCTTCCTCTTGAGTCTGGCTTGACCAATGAGAAAGTTGCAATTTCCACGTGGGAAATGTTCCTTTGTTTGGAAGCTGACTCATTTGCATGATTGGGGTTAGTTTAAGCCCCTTTATGCTCTGATTAATATAGCAAGCATACAATGCATGCTGTCAGAATTCTCTCTCTCTCTCTCTCTCTCTCTCTCTCTCTCTCTCTCTCTCTATATATATATATATATATATATATATATATATATATATACACACCATTGTGCAGGATGTCACACAAGGATTAATTTGGTAGGAAACGTGATACTGAATAATTTTACAATAGCTGGTTGTCCTGTCATAAGTCATGCATAAAACATTATACAGTACAAAAACACTTTACAAGACAGTAATGATCCAATACACAATGTCTTGGGGATATACATGTGAATTTATAGACAGTTTGTCTATAATTTAATGAAGAATAGTCTGTTGTTCTGGGCTTCGATTCCATTTCTTATGGGGGAAAGATTGCTCTGGCATGCAGCTAACCTACCCGTTTGGAATGTCACTGATGTCCACTAGTTGCTGGACCTTGTTAAGACAGTGTAAAGCCTTGTGTAATGAGTGTAGCTGGCAATGGCAATGATGAAGATGCAAACGAAGACGATGATTAAGCAGAACCCATGTGCAGTTTATTTTACAAAAGATGTCCAAAAAAACATAACTCCAAACGTTAACAAAGCAAAACCATGAACTTGACTAAACTAGACTAGAACGAATCATAAACATGAACTTGACTAAACTAGACTAGAACCAAACATAAACATGAACTTGACTTGACTATGTAGTTGGCATGAACAATAACATTACACAAACAATACCTGACCAAGGACAATGGAAAACATGAAGGCTTAAATGCTTGACATGGGAGAACACATAACAAGGATAACCAATCACAAAACTAAATCCAACTAAACTTTCCAGTTTTTAAATTTGCGGTCCCTTTAGGTGTCTATGTGTTCCCTGAGGACAGGGAGGCACATGCCTTTGTATCACAGTGGGCAGCTGAATTTGGGTCCATTCTGTCAAGACAAGACTAATAACAAAGTAATCAACCAATGAACACAAGACACATGAACATGGAGAGAAACGGGAAGATCACTTGACAAGGAAACAGGAACAAAACATGGCATGGAACATGAACAAACTTTTCAAAGTAAAAGACATGAAAAACAGGAACCAACAGAATAAACATGACAGCTTGATAATGATCAGTGTGGGAGCAGACATAACTGAGTCAGCTTGGGCCTCCTTGGACCTTTGCTTGTTACAGTCTTGAGACATCTGTTGGCTTATTCATTAAATAATGAATAATTGTATGTCTGATTGGTCCAGATGCTACAGTAGTTTGATAGAAGTCACATCTACTTTATTTAGCCTCAAATTATACTTCAAGTTGCTTTGCATTTGCTCGTTACGACAGGTGAATGAGATTGCTTATTCAGTTGAGTATACTGATGTCATTACTGATGTCATTTTAGAATGTTTCTACATAATCATTTTGACATGTACCCAGTTCACAAAAAAATCAGTGAGCCTGACTTAAAAGAATATTATGTGTTCAATACAAGTTAAGCTCAATCAAAAGCATTTGTGGAATAATATTGATTACCATATAAATTTATTTGGACTTTTCTTTAAAAAAGGCAAACAAATTTGAGTTACTGTGAGGCACTTACAATGGAAGTGAATGAGGGCCAATGTGTAAATGTTAAAATACTCTATTTTAAAAGAATAGCCACAAAATATAAACAATATGTGTGTTAACAAAACTTTAGTGTGATAAAATTGCTTACTAACCTATTCTGGTTACCATGTTACCATGACGATGTGAAACTCTGATATTACTGTAAAAACAACGATTTAAACAGCTCAAATAATACATGACTTTTAACTGAAGAAATAATGTAAATGCTTTAATAAAATTACAGGGTTCACATTTCTGCCACATTTCTGCCTCTAAACCCTCCAAAAATTGGCCCCATTCACTTCTTTTGTACGTGTCTCTCTGTAACCCAGATGTTTTATTTATTTATTTTATTTTATTTTAAGAAAAGGATGGACAAGTCAAAATAATTTTTGTGTAATAAACAGAATGCCACAAATGCTATTGTTGCTTGTATTGTATTGTACAAGGTATGTCAATGTGAAACCATGTGACATTTTATGATGCAGATGCTATTTTATTCCATCATTCCATTATGCTCAAACTATTATGCAACATGAATTGTCATTAAAAATTTATTTGTGGCATTGTAAGTTATTGCAAAAGTACAGAACGTCCACTGATGTTGTAAAATGTTATTTTACAAAGCCATTTAAAGTAGAAACAACAACCGTTTTCATTCATCTAAATAAAATATATTTTGCATTGTTTAATGATTTGACATTTCCAAGCTGTAATTATTTTTAAATATTGAAACTCCTGCAAACATCATAAACATACATATGTTTTTAAACCCCACATAACATGGACTTTGTGTATCATCTTTCTACAGGATATTACAGATTTCATCATTATTAGCATTAATGAGATAGCAAATTACCTTGGTTCCATAACAACATAATGCATTACATTTTAATTTTACTCTTAAATTTGATTTTTTTTTTACATTCTCTTTGCAAAGTCTGTCTTTAAAGCATAATGTATAGAATTTATTTTATTCTCATTTGATGTTCCTTTGATCGGTGTGATAATGCTAAACAAATGGAAGGGTTGCACCCAAATGCATATTAATATTTGATTGAATTCCCATCTAATTAAATTATAATTAATATTTGATTGAATAGCCCTCTCCTCTAGCATGGTTTTAGTTTAGCATAGTGTTCTGTGAATCACTCCTCTTCCCCATGCTGTTTTGGCACATCCTGTCTTTAAGACCAGTGTCTTAAAAAAAAAAAACGTTCTACCACCACTGTCTGCATTTCAGCCCAGGCCCCATTCAGGACTCTCATAATTGGCTGAAAAGTGTCAAAACCTCCTGTTTGCCAGTGCTCAGGTACAGGCACTGTGTCCTGTGCCAAACAGCTTTGCTAGAACAGGGGTGTATTGTCCTGCCCATATTAGGCTGTAGCTGAAGATGCCAGTGAGCCCTATTCCTTGTTCTTTAGAGAAGACCATTCTCCTAACATTAAAGGCAGACCTGCAAATGTGCTTTTAAGTGCCAGCGACTGAGATGTTTTCAGCTAACATCAAGCTGCTAATGATTTTAATGAGAGCTCCTTGTAGAGTCATCTTTATTTCATTGAATACATCACACTAAAACAAAATCAATGCATAAGATTAATTAAGGCCCTTTTAGATGCTGTTTTTTTTCTCTTTTCACCCTCTCTCTTTCTCTCTAAGCCTCTCCAGATGAGGGGATGCTGTGCTGTATTTAAGCGTGGTTATTTGACATTTAGATGTAAGGGGAAATAAAGAGAGCAGGGGAGACTGTAACAAACACAGGGACAGTTTTTGACAGTTCTTTGTCATACCGGAGAGAAGAAAGGGGGCCGACTGTGAGATGATACTTTGAAGCTCCGGAAATTTTTTAATGAAAAATTTAAGCTACAAGAGAGAGAGGGCGAAAAAAAAAAGAAAGAAGTCGAGCCATTCATTTGGCCCTGCATACATTAGCGGGTTGGTAATTCAAAGGTTTTTGCTATGTGTTTTTGTCATTTGGACTCTAATAAATATCTTAGAGAATTGCTTTGATATTCCAAAATTGTCTCTGTGGCTGGTCCACGTTAAGAGAAAAAGGGGAATATAATCATCAGGACTCCTGGCTCTAATGAGAAGGTCATTGCACCCTAATTATCACAGGCAGCTCTGCCTCAGACCTTCAAAGAGCCCCATGAGCACGCCTGTGCTATAGACAATACGCCACACACAAACAGACACATGCACACAGCGCAACCTGAACAGACGCTCTAAAATAAGGAAACTCAGCAATTGTACAAATTTAATGAGCATACATCATTCTTATGACGTTGTTCAGAAAATATAGAGATTTCCAACAAATTATTTGCTTGTTTGTTCTAGCGAAATTCATTTGGCTGAATTTACATGCAAGTTTATTTGGTTTACAGTCAAACATTTAAAGACTGGATAAAGTGTGTTAATTGAAACTGTGTATTTTTCTTAACAATGAATGACCTGAATCATATGCTATGAATGACAGATCATTCAGATCATTATAAGCGCTTATTTTGATCAAGTTTATCCTAAGTCCAATTTGAATGTATTGTCTTGCTGAGATGTACATGTGGGTATAATTAGCTGTTATTTGACCCATAATAAATATATCTACCAGCTTTTTCAATAACAAAGGAGCCATAAATGTCATTACTAGCTGTATTGTGGAATATAGCATCAAAGAACATCACTCTCCCTTTAAATAAAATAATAAGAAGCAATTAACTGTATATATTACAACATGTAAAATATTATATATGTCTACATTTATCTCATGACTCATCAAATATTCATGGAGTTATAAATATTAATATTAAACATGATTGGTTTTTTAATTATCTAGTAAGGCAACAATCACTGCATATGCTTGATGTGGTAGTCGCATCAGTTAATGAGGATGCATGCGGTATGTTAACCATATACAAGAGTGTTCAGCTTTTCATATCAAACTGACTCTGCCTACTGCACATTCTATTAATGGCAGCTTTATTAGATACATTCAGGTTTATGTGTACCACTTCTTGATTGAGTATTTAGATTTTTTTTTTGCTCAGCTGTTACAGTACAAGTTTACTGTACTCTTTAGTGTGGACACGTCAGTCATAATCTGCTACACAGTTTTCAGTTGTACAGTATGGCTATGGATAACGATCATTATTCTGATATACACTCACAGAACACTTTATTAGGAACACTATGGTCCTAATAAAGTGCCCAACGTGGTCTTTCGATGTTGTAGCCCATCTGCCTCAAGTTGCGATGTGTTATGCATTCTGAGATCCAATCTGATTACTACAATTGTACAGAGTGGTTATCTGAGTTACCGAAGTCTTTGTCAGCTCGAACCAGTCTGGCCATTCTCCGCTGACCTCTCATCAACAAGGCATTTCAGTCCGCAGAAATGCAGCTCATTAGATATTTTTTAGTTTTTGGCACCGTTCTGAGTAAACTCTAGAGACCGTTGAGTGTGAAAATCCCATGAGATTGTAACGTTTAGGAAGAAGTCAAGAGAGCTGGATCTAGGTGCAGCGAAGGATTTTTAATGAAAACAAATACAAATAACTGGGAGACACAGGAAAAAAATAAAACATCCACGATGGGAAAAAACATGGACAGGAGAAAACATACACGAAGGGCAAAACGCAGTAGGTCTAGAATCATTCAAATATATTCAACAACAGACAACCGGTGAGCAAACAAACAGGACTTTAAATACACAAGGACAATTAAACACAGGTGAGAAAAATAGGGGACAGCTGGCAGTGATGAGGGCTGGGAATTATGGGAAGTGTAGTTCATGGGGAACAGATGCCAGGGGAGAACACAGGGCAGACAACAGTGAATCGTGACAGAGATCAGCAGTTACAGAAATACTCAAACCAGCCCATCTGGCCCCAACAATCGTGCCACGGTTGAAATCACAGAAATCACATTTATTCTTCATTCAGATGGCTGATGTGCATATTAACTGAAGCTCCTGACCTGTATCTGAATGATTGTATGCATTGCACTGCTGCTACACAATTGTATTGTATATACAATTGGATGATTAGATAATTACATGAATAAGTAGGCATGCAGGTGTTCCTAATGGACCTTTTTCACAGATGTATTATGACACATTTCCACCTTCATTAACAATGAAAATGTAGCAAACTTTTTAATATATCCAAATTTATACTTTGTATTATATTACCCAGGAATAAGTTTTAAAAAATCAGTTACCATAGCTGCGATGAGGCTTCTATCACAACTGCTGAGGGGAGTGACAGAAAATTTGGCCTGTTTCTCAGTTCTTACTGATGTTATCCAGCACTGTATATTTTTATCTTCTTTTGCAAAGCTGTGAAAGCGTAATTGTTGATTTTTTTTTTTTCTATTGCTGTTGGAGCAAATGGCTAAGCATAAATCAAATTTGCTCTTGTCCCCCATTCACCACCATTCAAGTTTATCCAACTATGATGGCTTCCGCTTCGCGAACACAGATGTGTGAAAAGGGTCCATAAAGTTCCTTAGTTTGTTCATACTGTATGACTTTTTAGCAAGTCAGTCCACTGGCGGCCATCTTTGAAATGCTCCTGGGCAGCTATTTTTCTATGTACACAAGCGGCATAAAAGAGCAACTCCTATCTATTGTATTGGGAAATTACCAAAATCCTTGAAACGGTTGGTCAGCATTATGATCAAAGGACATATTTCAAATCAGTAAAATCTGACAACACTGGTATAATAAATAGTGCTTATTTACCTCAGTAAATGCCGGAAAAAAATATATATTCCTGGCTTGTATAACTAATGCACATGCAGGTTTTCAAGTTGCCTGGCAATGTCTGTATCTAAAAGGTGACTGGCTTTTTACCTGTAAGTTGTGACTTCCTTTCCACATCTGTTGAACATTGGGTGTTCCTTTCTACAGCAGTGGCCAGAAGTGTTGGCAGTGACAAATTTTGTGTTTTGCAAAGTTTGCTGCGTCAGTATTTGTAGATTCTTTTTTCACATACTTCTATGGTATACTGGAAATCAATTATATGCATTTCATAAGTTTTAAAGGCTTTAATTGGCAAAAACACCAGCCAGTTGGTTTGCGCATGCTCTGATGACGCGGCCAGGAATGCCGTCTGGACCCGCGGCTTTGCGGATATTCACCCGTCGAAAGGATCGGGTTACATTCGCAACAGAGACGGAGAGTGAACCAACCTCTGTAGTATCGGCCGCGAGTGCTCTCTCCACGAGGGCGGTGTTGTTGTTGTTGAGGCAATGGTGTTCATGGCGGAGTTTTTATTCCGTTTATAGTCCGTGATGGTGTTAATTCCCTGCCACATACTTCTGGAGTCAGTGGTGTTGAACTGTCCTTCAATTTTGTGCCTGTACAGGCGTTTGGCTGGTCCCCTCGTGTGCATTACACTATTATATACAGTAGATACTGTATTTTTGAGCTTACCCCATTCATAAACCTAACCAATTCTTAACAATATAAAAGACTTTACAAGCCGATACAAATACAGTCTCTATAAAACTATTTCAAAGAACTCATTCTGCATTCAAAATCCTCAGAAGTCACACGATAGCTCCATGTGAGAAACCCAATTAAACTGAAAGTTTTAATTGTTTAAAATCTTCTCCTTGAAGGCAATCACATCTCATTTAAAAATATACAACCAAACATTAAAATGAAAAAATATAGAAAAATGAGGCTATGCACATCCAACCCAAGTTGGGCACAGGCGCAAGACACAAAGCTCAGAAAATTACTCAAATAGACAATGTTTCAACAATACGGTCTTCAACAGGCAAACCCCAATATAAATGAACCACAGTTACAAATTATCAATTCTCTGGTATAAAAAAAAAAAAAAAAATAGAAAACATCCAGTGACATTACAATTTATCAATACAAATGATCAAACTTCCTGTGAAATTGATAATTTGTAATTTGATGGTGTCATTATCTCTATAATTCAATTTTTTGAGAAACTTTTGAGTCAATAAAGTAATTTTTGGAGCTTTAGGGCCCTATTTTAAGAGTGCAAGCGATAAAGGGACTGTAAGCAATTTCAAGTTTTACCTCCACGAGACTAAGCCTTTTTCCAAAACCCAGCACACCAAAGATAGCAAATGAGCTTTATTGAGAATGATTTCATGCAGAATTAGTTGTTTAAAACAACAGCAGCAAAATAGCGCCCTCAACAGACAACTGGTATGAACAACATGGCTTGGGGGGCCTGGGTAGCTCAGTGAGTATTGACGCTGACTCCCACCACTAGAGTCACAAGTTTGAATCCAGGGTGTGCTGAGTGACTCCAGCCAGATCTTCTAAGCAACCAAATTGGCCCGGTCGCTAGGGAGGGTAAAGTCACATGGGGTAACTTCATCGTGGTCATGATTAGTGGTTCTCGCTCTTAATGGGGTGCGTGGTAAGTTGTGCTTGGATCACGGAGAATAGCATGAGCCTCTACAAGTGGAGTCTCCGTGGTGTCATGCACAGTGAGCCATGTGATAAAATGCGTGGATTGACAGTCTCTGAGACTTGTCCTCTGCCACCCGGATTGAGGTGAGTAGCCACGCCACCATGAGGACCGACTAAGAAGTGTGAATTGGGTATTCCAAATTGGGGAGAAAAGGGGATAAAAAATTTAAAATAAAAACATGACTTGTAGACTCGTCGGAACCGGCCCGGTCGTGGGGCTGGAGATGGGTGGTCCGTGTCCAGGAAGCCGGGACTGTTGAGATCTGGAGGCAAAGTGCCGTGAGAACGGCATTTGCGGGCCAGGTGATCCAGAGACATAGGAAATAACTCTTTCATTGAGAATGTGGGTACCGCAACCCCATCTAAGGGGGGGCCGGCAAATTAAATTGTTTAAAAACAAAAGATTCTCCTCCCGGCCCTCCATCGGGGGACGGAGTGGTCTTACCACCTCCGGAGCTAACATCTGTGTCGCTGGGTCGTCCGTCTCAGGAGCACCTGGGAGCCTTACAGGTCCTCGAGGGGGTCCGAGCGATGGGGGGCGTCTGCTTCCTGCGGTGAGCTCGACGCTGGGGCTGAGAGCTGGGCCCTGGTTGAGGCGGAGCAGATTTCTTGGCTGCAGGGGGACGCCCTCGGCGAGCAGACGGGGCAGTGGCCTTGGCGGCAGGTTTGTGGCGAGGCAGGATGTGAGAGATGGCCTCCGTCTGCTTTTTCCCCGTGGAGAACTGCTGACCGAAGTCCTCGACGGTGTCGCCAAAGAGGCCAAGCTGGGAGACAGGGGCGTGGAGGAAGCAAACTTTGTTGGCCTAACGCATCTCGACCAGGTTGAGCCAGAGATGACGTTCCTGGACCACAAGGGTGGCCATCGCCTGTCTGAGTGCCTGCGCGGTGACCTTCGTGGCTCTGAGGGCGAGGTCGGTCGCTGAGCGCAGATCCTGCAGCACATCGGGGTCAGGGCTACCCTCGTGCAGATCCCTGAGCACCTTGGACTGGTGGACTTGCAGGATGGCCATGGCGTGCAAGGCGGTGGCGGCCTGTCCCGTGGCGCTGTAGGTTTTGGAGTTCAACGGGGATGATGTCCTACAGGCCTTGGAAGGGGGTACAGGGTGCCCGCGCCAGGTGGTAGGGTCACCGGGACAAAGATGGAGCGCAACCGCCCTATCCACCTGGAGAATCGCCGTGTACCCGTGGGCCGCCCCGCCGTCGAGGGTAGCGAGAGTGGACGAGCAGGGCTTTTGAAGACATCAGCTCATCATGCACCTCTGGGAAAAACGGGACCAGGGGGGGCGTGGCTGTGAGCGGTGCCCAGACCCCAGGAATCAGTCATCCAACTGAGACAGGTGTGGGGAGGATGGTTCCAATCCAGCCCCACCCCGACGGCGGCCCGGGCAAGCATGTCGGATATCCGCGTGTCAGCCTCAGCCTGGGCGTGCTGGCCCGAAGGCGGCAGCCCAGGGAAGGAGTCAGCGTCAGATGCCGTGCTCTCCGACGGAGCGGAGAGCTCATCCACCTCAAGCTCCAGAGGATAGGCAGACCGGCCCGGAGGCGAGTCGCCGTTACCTCGAGGTTGGACGGAGGTCAACGAGCGTGTCGGGGGGCGTACCCGGTGGAACTGCACCCGCTGCCTTCCCCAAATCGCCTCCATCGCCAACCGAATCGTCCTCAATCACGTGGGAAGAAGGAGCTATACGGGGGGCGGCTGGAGTGGTGTGCTTTCTATTGAAAGCGAGCCGCGACCGCAACGTTGCCATGGTCATGTTCTCGCAGTGAGAACATGAACCATCCACAAACGCTGCCTCGGTGTGATCGGCGCCCAGACACACGAGACAGCGCCTGTGGCCGTCAGAAGCGGAGAGCACTCTACCGCATCCAGGAACTACACAGGGGTTGAATGGCGTCTTTATAAAGACGCGTCCTGAAAAGTATGTTCAACACCACTGTGTATTGCTCTTTCAGAGAAATAAACTCTTTCACAGAGAAAATTGCTCTTTAATATAAACTCTTTTAACTTTGCGCTGTCGAAGCACCCAGGGGCAGACTGCACGCCAGCAGAGAAGAGAAAAGCCGCTGGAGTGCACCGTAAATCCAACAGGAAAGCAGAGCGTTCAGAAGCAGGATCAGTTGTGATATTCGCAGCTGGCTGCATACACACGACCATCGGCTCCGAAGAAAATTACTGAATGAACGAGCGTATTTCCCTCGCCTTTACACGTATGTCCGGGGGTGGGGTATGCAAATACTGTTTGCCAACTCTCATTGGCCTTTTTTCATAGATCAGAGGCATCTTTCGGCGCTCAAGAGAGACCCCTAGTGTCGCTTCTTCGACACGATGTCGAAGTGAGCGACAGACGGGGAACTTATGACTATTATTTCATTAATATCTTTCAGGCAGTAGGACATTTTTTTGCATACATTTCCATGAAAAAAATCACTTACAGCACCTTTTAGTCATAAGAGCAAAGTCATGGGCATGGCCATGAAGATTGGTATTTTCATGCAAGCAAGTCGAGGCGCAAATGGGTTTTGCAAAATCACTTGCACAAGGTGCTAATCATGTCAGGAGGTGTTCTTTTCCGGCACAGTCTCAGTCCTATACAGTCCATTCCCTGTCCAGCACCAACAATATAAACAAAGACAGTACATTCATAAGAAGTTGGTAGTATAAATGGACTGCATGCGATGAATTAGAGGAATAGAAATATGGATGTACTTTATTTTGCGCATTAACTGCGTCCTTGTTAAATGGGACATGCTCCTTTTTTACGCACTGAAAATATGAATGTAGGCTCCGTTATATTATAGAGAATGTAAATATTATTAATCATTTTCATCTACTGACAGATTATGTCAACATCCAAAATCAAAAGAAAATAGCAAATTGGGCTTTGCGCCACTTCATTTACTCTCACAGTTTGTAATAATAATAATTTTACCTAGATTTTTTAAATGTATTATGAGTTTGAGTTTAATACCGCACCCAAGTGACATTTAAAATATGGATGTATTGGTGGTGCAGGCAAAAGTCGCTATAATGGCATATTATTTTGACATTTTATCTTGCGTAACATTTTCTGTTGCATTCCTCGCTCTGTGTGTCTGATTGTATAGATGCTAAAGTGAAATTAATGTCCCTTTCTCTTAGTTAATCTTTCACTGAGGTCCCCCTTTGTTACAAGGCCTGGACATCATTCCTGGTTGTCCCCCAATCGGCACCCTGCTCTGAGTGAAAGAGACTTGTTGAAGATGTATTTGCTACTTATCTGTAAAAACGTTGTATCTATAAGGCTCAGACATGCAATGCTTTCTGGCTGCATTTACTGAAAAGGTCTGTAATAGCTTTGCTCCTGCCCCTAATGTCACCACGTGTGTGCGTGCGTGCATGTGTGTGCGTGTGTGTGCGTGCGCGCCATCTTTCAGTCTGTGAGTCTCTGACAGCACTGTGGTTAGATAGGTGGAGTATTTGTACTGCAGATGTTATTGGGCCTGGAAAATAAACCTCCCTCTCCATTCCTCTATTTCATCCAAAAGCCAAAGGCGGATTCTAATTAGGACCGTGACAGATGTGTCCTGGGATAGCGCTGTTTACACATGAGAAAGTGATGTTCCCTCTCTCTCTCTTCCTATCTTCTCTTTATATCAATTTCTGCTCCCGCTACTACTGTAGGAGACTTTAACAGGAAGTAACTCCATTCCTGAATAGCATCTGCAAGTACTGTCAACAAATCCAGTGTCATTAATCCTGCCTAGGTTGCAGGTTATCCTCAGCCTTAATGGATATTTCTTAAAGCTTCCTCTCTTTCTCTATTACTTTATTACTATTCCCTTTCCCTCTAACACATGCCCCTTTACTTTAGCAAAAAAGTTAAATAGGAGAGAGAAGACAGACCCACTCCATTCATATTGCATTTATTTCAGAATAATTAAAATGTTTGAGAGGAGTCTGAGGCCTTTGTGTGACGATGCAAAGAAACAAATTATTATTTATTTATTAGGCAAAAACAGGATTGGGAAATAGTGCATTTCATTATTTATGACATTTTTCAGGCATTTTTAATTTATACAATCCTGTGATTTAAAGTTTTTTTTTAGCTATGCAGAGAAAGTGTTTGCTTTGCCGTTTTGCATTACTGGAATTTGTCAGAAAGATGGAAACTTGCAGATCCACCCACACAATACGGTAAGAGCACACACAACAATAAAAAATTTCTCTCATATATATGTGAATCACAGTGTACCAGCATCCCCTCTAACTTTGATGCAGCGGTTTAAGTAATCTAATTAATAATTCTTGCTATCTGAATGCCATGAGAACATAGACATTTAAAGATGTACTCAGTAGTTTAGTATTAGTAGTTTTTTGAGTGGTGGTGTAGTGGGCTAAAGCACTAATCTGTTAAGCAGTAGGTTGTCGGTTCGATCCCCACAGTCACCACCATTGTGTCCTTGAGCAAGGCACTTAACTGCAGGTTGCTCCGGGGGGACTGTCCCTGTATTAAGGGCTCTGTAAGTCGCTTTGGATAAAAGCGTCTGCCAAATGCATAAATCTTAAAGTAGTTAAAGGAGTTTGTCATCTTGGTCTTACTCTGACACCTAGGGGCGTGGATGCAGAATAATTCAAACACTTTTATTTTTTGTTACTGATGCCATTGTAGAAATTCACTATTTACAGTTAGCCATGAGTAATTTAATCCATGAGTGAAGGTGTCCAATTCGGCAGTTACTGAGATTAAGCGAGTAGTATCTGAGACAGTGTTGGGACTAGGCATGTGATGGTATTCAGTAATATGGTATATCACAGTAAATAACATGCATGATATTGTTATTGTGGGCACTTCAAAATACTGTGGATACTTGTTAACCTTTTAGCCAAAATGTAAAAATTGTTTTTATCGCACAGTAGTTTTTTTTTTCACATTAATGTATCAAGATTCACAACACTGCATGAATGTGGCTTAAATGACACATGTGCGCTTTGATGTAAACAAAGCAAGCGTGGAAAAGAAGCATGGCTAAAGGAGGAAGGCAGCTGACTCTTTATATGCCTTCTAATAGGGCTTAGTCAGAAGTGTGGAAGTATTTTGTGTTCCATAAAAATGTTGAGGGATTGTTGGTCAAAGATGGTTTCCCTTTGTGTAAAACATATGGCAGAAATGTGGCAACGAAACACGGGAATAACTCATCTGCGGGACAATCATCCCATGCAGTTCAGTGAGATAAAGGGAAGTTATGACAGAGACAACAGTCTAAGAGACATCTAAGTTGCAACTGTGACAACAAAGAAAGTGAACTATTCTCGCCACTAACAAAAAATGTTAAGTTTGCTTTCAAGTGGCCGAAGAGTAATCTGTTAAAACTCCACTAGCTACAAAATAATGTTTGTGTCTTATAGTAATAGTCTAGTATAATCTAGTAACTAATATACAGTTGTAATATGCTAATAATTAGTCTTATAATGGACAATGGCAATGTGGCACAATGATGATTTCACTATCAAGTTCAAGTTGGAATACAACGCAATTGTACATTGCCATACAGTGAACTTGCTGTTGTTAAATTTGTAACTAGCACCTAGCTATATATTAGCAACTATCTTGTTATCCTAAAAAAACTATTGTTGTATCCACTTAGTTGTTCTTTTTTATGGGTAGGGTTTGTTTCAAAGCTCTGTTAATTTAATTTGAAAAAAATAATTACACTTGTTATAAAGAGAACAACAATAAAGTCTGTTTGTCTTTCAACCAGTTTTTGTAATGTAATTCAATACTGTGATAATACCGTATACCATGAAACAAGCTTAAGCAATTATTGTGATGTGAAAATGTTATACCGTCACATGTCTATTGATTGTCTTGGACTTGGGACCTTCCCCAAGTAGAATAAAATAAATACAATTTTATAAGGTTACTGACATGACTGGAGACTTCATCTCATGTGAGTGCTCATGATTTTATTCAAATGATTCAAGGTTACAATTCAGTTATGTAGAAGTAAAGCTTTTTTAATGAGAAAAAAAATTACACATTTAATTGAGACCTGGGATATTTTCTGTTGTCTGGCAACACTCATGATGTCCTGTTTAAACTGAAAGCCAGTTGTAGGAGTCCTCCGTTACTCTCATTGGTTGGCAACTCTTGGCTGAGTTTTTGTAAGATGCTGAGGTATTACGACATCAATCTTCAGAATTAAATTAGTGCCAATTTTTAAGATGTTTTGAGTCTTCCCACCTAACAGGGAATGTTCCAACAAGGTTGGCTAACGTTAGGAATGTAAGATTAGGAACAAACGTTAATAAAATAACATTAATGGAACATTCTTATGGCATTATTATTTAAGTAAAAGTTCTCACAATATTAGGAGTAACCTTGGTAACATTATAGAATAAGTTTCCATTTGTTAAAAATGGTTAACAATATTAGTTAACATGAGCTTACGATGAACAATACTTATTATGCATTTATTAATTTTAGTTGATGTTTAAAATCAAAAGTTGTATATGTTAACATTAGTTAATGCACTATGAACTAACAAACTATCTATGAACTATTGTATTTGTATTAACGAACATTAACAAATATTATTATATTAATTATTATTAAATTATATATCTAAAAATATATATTGTTAATATTTTGTTCATGATACCTAATGCATTAACTAATGTTAAAAAAAAATTGAACTTTATTTTAAAGTATTATTAAAATGTTCTTAGTAACATTGTTTATTCCTTTAGATTTCTTTGAATTTGGTTTATAAGAATAAAAACTGATAAAGAAGTTAGCAAATTTCAGCAATGCTATGCTAAACTTAAAATAACATTTCACTCATGTTTAGAAAACTGGATATTTTCACGTTTTCACAACCACAATATAATGAAAGAAAATGTTTTAAGAACTTAAGATTGGTTGCTGGGTTTGTAAGAGTGAGAAAAAAATAATGTTTTCTAGTTAAGGGCATTGAAACAGAAATACTCATTATTAATACTCACTTTAAAGAGGAAACAAATGTGAGGTCATGAAAGTAAAAAATTATATTAAATTTATACTGTGTTCAAACTAGTGATCAAAGCCAACTTTAGTTATTTAATCAGTATTGAATTAAGGGCTGGTTGCTTTCAAGAAATTGTGGAACACATGGCATATGTCATTTCTCTGTCATTATTTCAGTTTTTACCAAGAAAATTGTATGACTTAAGCTGTAAAAAAAAAAAAAAAAATAGTGCAGACAAAAGAAGAAAAGAGATAAGGAGTGTGTTTCAAATTAATCCATTGATTGTAGCACACATTCTCTCTTTGGTGGTGGCACCAACGAAGGGGAATCGGGGTCACGGCCACCCCACAGACCAGCAAACGCATACACACAGACATGGATATCACAATCTCTCCCAGCCACTAGAGTGTGTTCCGCAGAACCCTCTGTCCCCTGGGCGCCCCCTCTGAATATATTCACTTCGACATCTGCTCCCCTCCACCCTCCCAAATACCCCATCAACCCCCATCCACCTTATCCACGACCACCCTATTATCATGAGCTCCTGTGAATGTAGTGCATTCTGGGTAAGAGTGCCCATAAAAGAATGATCAGGCGAGGCTTTCAGGCGCAAGTCAGTGGTAAAGACTTGCTCTTTGTTGAACAAAATGGAAATGCGCAGACGAGCGTCGCACCTGTTGAAAGCCCTTGTGGTGCTCGCCGGCGCTCATATGTGGCATTATGTGCCTTATTATTTATACAGGGCTGTCAGCTAATATTGCATGTGTGTCTCCGCAGAGCACTCTCTGCCATTCTTGAAAGTCGCAGTAAGAGGCACCCAAAGTTGCACCGACAGTGGCTCGATGCTCACCGGGGGACTTTGTGCTTTCTGAAGAATTCATAGCTCTGCACTATTGACATAATGCATCTGTGTGCTGTCTGATAAGCATTCTTTTTCATCTTCCCTGTTCAGCTACCTCAATCTATGTGTTATTATGGCCTAGCGCTTCCAACCTTGCTCTGAATTTTTCAAGAGAACATTTAAACAGCAATTCCCATTTTTGGGAGTGCAAGAATGTCATCCCCTCTTTTTTTGAAGTGCTAAATATAAGAGAACAAATCCCATCTTGCACAACTCAAGTAAATATTTGCAGCTACACTGCTGTGCATCTGCAGGAAGACTGTTTAGGGCAGTGTAATCTTTATAAGGATAGTTCACCAAAAAACGAAACTTTGATCATCAGTTATTAACCCTCATGAAACCCATATGACTTTCTTTCTTCTGTTAAAACACAAAAGGAGATGTGGTGCCGTTTGTGATTCTCTGCCACAATTCAATTTAATTGTATATTTTTCCATACAATGAAAGTGAATGATAACTGAAGCTGTCATTTCCATTTTTATGCGGGTGAGAAAATGATGACAGAATAAAGATTTTGGGTAAGCTATCCTTTTAAACCTTCCCTCCACAGCCCTTGTACACTTCTGGGTGTCATCTTTGTGCTACTACTGTACATCAGCTCATTAGATAAAGAATTTATTACTGCATCAGATCCCTCTGAACTCTGGATTTGCGATACCTTCCAACCATTTTAGACAGCTGCAGGAGGTTGCAAGAAGGCCAGGGAAGGGTTAACAGCATTGTTCATTCATCTGCATCGAGTGACATTCTTTATGCTAGAGTGACCCCTGATTAGGGGGTAAGCTTTAATAGCAACTAATTAGCCAACCTCTTCAGCCTGGCGTAATGATCAAACGAGCTGTCACCGGGTACCTGATACAATGATCCCCTTCCTCACTCCTGATATGATATTTTATTCCCCTGCAATTATGCGTTCCCCGTTGCACCACGTATGTTTATTGCCTGAAGCACACATGTCAAATTAAAGAGCAGCTTATTCACCTGATATTTAATTATTGCCCATTGCATTACTGTGCACAATGGGAAAATGTCAAAGTGAGCAATCCACTTCAAGCCAGCACTGTTTCTGAACACTCACTGAAATATGCATTTTAACGTTAGATAATAATTCTAAGGTTTTTGTTTTGTCTTTTAATTGGAGAATCACTTTGGCCAACCTCTAAAAGCAGACATGTGAATATTGTGAATATTATAAAATTTGTCTTTTGGTCATGTTTTCTCTCATCAGAGTGGAGAGAAATCAGAAAAGGGTGAAGCGTAATGCCTGTTATGCCAATTACTATGATTAGGCTCTGAGATATAAACACTGCCGTTGTACACTTTATGTTGTTTGTTTGTTCCTTCCATGTACACTCACCCAAAATATATACAATTTGATGGTAGAAATATTCCAGCCAAATACAGTTGGGTTAGTCCATGGTTGACAATGTCTTTTGAGGCTTGAATAGGATGATATTTAGTTTCAAAACAGATAGGGAGATGCAAGTCCTGCTTTTATTTTAGAAAAAGAGCACACATGTTTTTAATGTTACATGGTGGTAAAACTGCACTGTAAGGAAAGTTATAATTTAGAAGATAATTCATTTATTTTCCTGACCATAAATGTTTTATTCATTCTGTCGCTATAGAGATTCCCAAGCCCTCTGTCATTCCCCTTATGTTCACGCCGAAATTTACGAGCATGTAAAATGTGATTTTGATTATATTTCTGCATACTGCAGCGCTTGTCTCCTCCTTTCAGACCTAAATAGCTCCTTTTTAATTGACTTATTCTTCCCATTTATTAAAACATTATGTTGTGGTCGCAGTGTTTAATGCCTGTCTCTTCCTTTTTAAAGCTCCAGCAGTGTTTCACCAAACGTGTCGGTTTCTTAATTACACATTTCTTTAAAAGACTGTCAGTTTGGATCTGTGACAAAATCCGCCAGAATCTTTCTCCTTCTTTGTCTGTCTCGCTCTCACTGTCTGTCTGTCACTCTCTTTCCAGCTTATCAAGCATGTTCATCACACAGCTTGTCATGTATTGAATATGTACAATTTTTCTGTATTAGCTTAATAGAGTATAGAGTATAATTGGCTTTGTTGTGCCTGTAATTTCCTGCTCTCTTAGGAAGGCATATTTAATGTGTATTTTGCCCTCACTAGCTTGTTTTATTAGGACTGATTGTTTGATTGTCTCTAACGGGCTAGCTCACCTCCACCTTAATACAACGCCACAGGCAATAAATAAATATTTATTACTCCCCATTTCTTTGCAGACATACTTATAAATGACTGAATTTATTCAGTAGCTTGACTGCTTTATGTAATCTAATGCTTTATGAATGCAGCAGATTAATTCATTAATTGCGACAGCAGTAATAAATTAGTGAAGTGATGTTCCCTTTATGATTGACTTTAAAAGCACCCTCGTGTTTGTTCTGTTCAGCAGACACGATGCTTGAAGAGATGAAGAGATTTAGATCAGGGACCTGACACAGCATGTCATTGTTTTCCACACACTTGTTCTGTGCTTTTTGTCCGTAGTTCTTTGAGAAAGCTATCTTTACTTATATAACTGTTTCACAGTTACAGAGTTTCCATTCCCATATCAGTGATTATGGCATCTATGTAAAAGTTCATTCAAACTAAATGAATAGACATGTGTATCCAAATAGATGATTGAATAAATGAGACATTACAATTACAGTTTAACGTCTTTGTGTCTTATCCACAACTGTCAGAACAGATGTTGCCAGGAATTTTTTTATTTTTTTTAGTAGTGTTGGGTACAGTGTAAATGAAGAGCAAGGTAATGTGCTTCTTTCTTGTCACAAAATGTATCAGGATTGAAAAATTACATTTCTTTTTATTTAATATCGATGAAGCAACATCATTTGTGGTAAAATAAATAATAATAATAATGGAAGTTTGGATTAATATTATTTTTTATTTTTTTAAGGTGGCGAGGGGGCCTTTTACTCCTCTCTTTGATGAGACAGTGCTTACTCCGCATTATCACTTCGGAAAAGAGTGCATAATTTCTTGTTCATTTCAATTAAATTTGGCATTTCATTACATCTCAAGTACTCTATAAGCAAATTAATCTCCCTTATGATTGGATCAGTCATTGTGAGCCCACTTTGAACATTCTTGATAAAAATATCTATTCTTTTTAAGCGGGCCCTTTAGCCTCTGCAACAAGGTGGCTTTTTATCCCCAAATACTATCCTATAAAAAATAAAACTTATGATTTAATCACCTTGAACAAAACTGAAAATGATAAGTATTATGTCTCAAGAAAAAATATGATCATTTCAGCAATTCTCATCAGCCACATACATTTGCAATATTTTAAAAGTTATTAAATGTTAGATACCTCAAATTTACCTCAGAGTTACCTCAAAATCAACCTTTAGACATTGCATGCGATGACCTCATGGATCAGGACAATTTTGCAGTCCATAGTGACAAACAGGTCTTTAGAAAAGTGCTGTGGTAGTTCTGTTGCTATTTATTTTGGGAGAAAATCAATCCAAAAGGGTCTTTTATATTGGGGGCCTTTAGCCCCATTGTACCCTACTATATCTATAATGTCCTCAACTTAATTTTAAAATGTACTCAAAATGTAAAAATAATGTGATACTTGTGTTACACACGATGGAACTCGAGGAGAACCAGAACGCTGTGCTCTATTCTCTCAGTCACAGCAGCCGGTCCTGTGAGCACCTGCTTACTAGATGTAGATATAGAATGCAGGTGGTGGAAGTTCCTTCACTGTGCCCTAGATACCAATATAACACAGATGTCATGGTGTTGTTCCAAAACCACAATCAAAACATATGGTAATTGCTGCAGGATGAATTGCTGGCCTTCCCTGTAGCGGAGGGCTGATAAAATAGAAAAGTCAGCTACCGATGCTGCCCAGAGCAAGCTCCTGCCAAAGCCAACTCTATGAAATGTCAGTTATGTGAACGAGGTGCCATCAGGTAAAACCATTAGCACTAGTGATAGCCATAGCTATCCCAATGTCAAGTGCTGCTGAGGAGCAGGGTGGGAGGTTGAACTGTTCTGCAGCTGTGCTCTCCACAGACATTAGTCTCTAGTACAAAGTGGATTGTTTGTAATTCTCAGAGTGCCTACCCTGGACATCCTCCTTGGATGGCCTCTCTGTGGTGTGAATTTTAATATGTACTACACGCTTGCTTGATACATTTACCTGAGACGGTATTTCAGGGACTAGAGGACAGGGAGTGATGAAGGAGGGGATGGAAAATGTATCACTGTTGAAGTGTGCGTATGTGTGTGTGTGTGTGTGTGTTTAAGAATTTTCCCTCTAGAATTAAGTAAAAACAACCATCCAGACATTCAATGAGTTTATGTACATGATTAAATTCACACTGTCAAAGAATTAAAAATGTGTTATGCAAAGAAATAGGATCATAAATATAAATGAAGCGAATGTGTTTTTAGTGAGATTTGATTAGTTCACTATATTAGGCTCTGGCTAAAAGTGTTTGTTGCACTGACAAATATTTAGGTAAGGTGAAAGCTATTTATAAAGTAATGTTGTGAATTCAGGAAATGCTCTGAATATTTTCATGATTTGACACATCTTGCTCTCTGTATAGACTGTTTTAAAATATTGGAGCACCTGTACAAGAAGTGGCTGTCATTTACGCAGTCTAGATTGACCCATTCTCCATCCTGTTTGATGTCATTAATATGGGGATGATGGACTTTTTAAGAGACAATGTTGGTATATTGGATGTTGTCACAAATTCCGATCTGTATTTGGGGATTGAAAAAGTCAGTGATGGGACATGATTTTGCAAGAAATTGTCTCAATAGAACAAGTAGTATTCTGACTAATTCTCATGAGACTATGTTGCACAGAGCATACTGGCACATAAATAGTGGCTGCTCTCTCTCTCTCTATATAGTTTTCTTAGCCTGGCTGGATTGGGTGCAATTTTGCTCCTGAACAGATGAATTCCACCATTATTCATCCTCACCTCCTGAGCCTGCTGCTGGAAATTGAAAATAAGTGTTTTCTGCTTCTCTAGTCCGTAGTTCTGTGGCTCAGAGTACAAACGCACACTCTTACGACACACACACACACTTAAATTGTATTGAGAGCCTCTCTTGAATGCACCCTTTTACAAGATTTTAACTGGGAGCTCTCAGAAAGTGATCACTTGTGATTTTATGGCGCCACCATCTGGTCATCTGTGGGTAAGAAAACTAAAAATTTTAAGCGTTAAGAAGTTATTTTTAAATTATATTAATACTATTATCATTATTACCCTAGTATTATTATACAGTTACATTATCATTACACTTTCTTCATTCCACAGGTCATGTTTAAGAAATGGTGGTCTTATAGATTCATTTTCATTGACAATAAATATAGGGGTGAAATCCTAAATGTAAATCCTCTCTTGATCTTGTCAATAATTGAATAGCTCAATAAACAATTTTTGCTTAAAATAATTCTTCAACTAATTCAAACAGCAACAACACATTCAAATCTTAATGTCGGATCATTGCAACACTAAGAGATTACATCTGTAAAATCTCAGTAATTCATAGTTAACATTTAACATCTTTTGTTAAATAGGAAAATACTTGTCTGCTTCTGAGCTCAGAGTTCCTCATCAATAATCATCATTATTCATAACGTGTGATGTTTCTTAAAGCGAGATAAAAATAACAATAAAAAAGTATTTTTTTTGTAGCAAATTAGAATGCAACCTTTTCACCCATGTTTTTGAGGGATGTAGGTTTATTCACCTCTCTCAGACAGTGTAAAGCTATGGACTGCACGTTTACTTGCATCTGCTGGCCTGGGAGTAATTGGCTCAATACACATATTGATCAGATGAGTATGAAAATGCCATCAAAATGTCAGTTGTTAAGTTTATTGATTAAGCCGTAAAGTCTTGGGATCATTTGAAGGAGTTCTTGTTTCCCTGCTCAACCACTGCTACATTGTTGAGTAAATAAAAACCGCTCTTAATGAAGGGGTACATAAATAAACATGAGGCTGTGGATTGTGGCAGGGATGGAGAGCTCAGTTTGGTCTGATGTATTGACCAGTTGAAATGAGATTGGTGAGTAGAGGTGTTTGCTCATCAGTGAGTTAATTCTGAAGGTAGAGCGGCTGCCACGCTGAAGCAGGGCTCATGATATCAGAGTGTGCATCACATAAAAGGCAACAGGAGTGGGTTTCTACGTGGATTAGGGTCTATTGTGTCTCAATGACTTTTTCCCACTGCTAGAGGGACACATTCTCTCTTATGTCTCTCTCTAAAACTCCTACACACACAGAGGCATCAAGGCAAGTAGAGAAAAGGGGGAGAGAAATCGATATATATTGTTTCTGTCCAAAGGCCTCTTTTGTGAATCCCTGGTCCCTGGCTACCTTGTCGTGAATCTAGCAAAGCATACTTTAAAGTTTAAAGAATGGTTGTGTCATATTAGCTAATACATTCAATTGAAAAGAAAAATTCAAATGAAACAATTTTAAATAATTACTTTTGTATGTGATGTTCAGAATAGTATGATAATGTTGCTTTATTGAAATTGCAGACTCTTGTGTAATGGTTTTTAATGATTGTACATTGCATTTCTTATCTTGCATTTTCAAATAGCTTTTGGATATTTCTGATATAATTTTTGATTTATTAAAATGTATTGAAATGTAGTTAATGTTCAAACTAGGGATACTTCTTAATGTGCTTTTTTATTTGTTCTTACGTTCTCGTGGACTCGTTTGACATCGTCATCCACTGACAAAATTCGATTCCAATACTCAAGAACGCAAGTACCATGAATGCGTAAAATTACCAGAATGTGTACTTAATCAGGCCGAATATCGAGGATGCATCGGTTGGTGGCTTTGAGTCCATTTGAAGTCCCAGTAGTCACAGCGGATGGCAGATGAAGGGCATTTATCATGTTTTCCCTCAAGAGTTTCTCACTGTAAGCTTGCGAATGTCTGACGGCACATCGTCATTCTCCATCAACATGTACTGTTTTGTTGGTATACTTTTTTTTAAAGTAGTAAACACATGGAGGAAATGAGTGTTAACAGATTTTTTGCTTTCACTTGTCACTAGTCCTGCAGAACCTCACTGGTGTGTGATAATGCTAATAGTTCTTTCACTGGCTACAAATGTGCTGGGATGGGCAACTGTGCAACAGGAAGATCATAGCACCTCTCAAAGCTAATGAAACAAAATCTAAACTGTACAAAGATTACAAGTTGTTGTTTGGGGTTTATCTGCACGAATACAGTAAGTCGATAAAAAATAATTATTTTTGAGAGGTTGTGCCTTAAATCAGCAAGCACATATTGATGTATTATAAGAGCAATCTACAAATTTGTCACCATATATTGCAAAAATGCAAAAAAAGAGGGCACATTTAACAAATCTGTGAGTTGTACTTGGTGAAACTAATACCTGATGGGGGGGGCGACACAGGATGTGAATGAGTGGAGAGACCCATGTCCTGCTCTAAACACACTCTTGTGTCGGTTGTGATGTGTAATCATTCCAAATAAACATTGAAGGCACAGCTCAGATTTCAAAGTGTTTCACGATTCCACCTGTGAAGTCCTCATCTTGAAAATACTGTCCACAGACGAAAGTGCTTCCTCATTTAATAACAAATTCATCTTCGCATTTAATTGCCTGAAGCTCATACAAATTTCAGCATCTTTTGGAAATTAATGGAAACACAAATCCAGATGTTTTCTTTTAGAATTTGTGCAAATAGGAACACTGTAATGGCACTTTTTGTACTGTTCTTCCTGATCGCCGCCATAGTTAACCCAACTATGACGACTTCCGCTTTGTGAAAGCTGAAGTGTGAAAAGGGTCCATATGCTTTCTACGTCCTTACAAGTTAGTTCTTGGCAAGACAGGTTTTCATTAGAATGCAAGTCTAAAAACAACCTAGGAGCTTTAGCTAAGCAAAATTTTAACATGTAGTCTGAAGAAAATATGATGCACCTATATCTTTAGTGAACAAGGTTTGTATTCATCTTAATATTACACATCATCACATTTATTTAGTCTCTTCACATTACTAAAATCTTATAGATGGATTCAGCTGTCTGAAATAAAATCCGACTCTTGGTGGCTTGCATAAGCATTTTGTTAAAGCGTAAAATTTTAGATTTACTGGAGTGAGTTCAGAATCTCTCTATCATTGTCATGTGTTTGCATTCACAGCAGTGGTTTCTAATAGAAACATTAATGTAATGAATGGGCATCATACTCTCCCTCCTCTTAAGTATGATTATTACTGTGATATGACTGAAATGCCTATGGATGCTTATGTAAAGCCAATATCAACTGAACCTATGTTACCTTGAGGATTGGAACCATCTGTAATGATAAATATATGTGCTCCAATTTTCACACACAAAATGTGGTCTCGACACTCATTTTCTCCTCCCAGTCCACAAAAATGAAAATTTTCCTTCTAGGAAGCTGCCTTTGATGTGGAGTATTCTGTTTGATTTGCCCATTTTAAATTATGTGTGAATTATTTACACACGCTGTTATGATGTCTCCAGCAACAGTGTGTACATTGTTCCATTGAGTTGGAGTTCATAGCATGTTTCTGAAGCCTGACTTTGTTGCAAAGCAAGGTGCAGAATTGGTGAATGTTTCTTCCTTGGGAAAACAAATGGTTTTGAGGAAGAAGTAACAATGTTGAACCAGCAGATGGATCTCACATATATGAGACTGTTAGATTTCAGTTCAAACTATGTTTGAATATGCTAAATATATACAAACTAACACAGTGTTAAAACTAATTAGTGGACTATGCTGTGCTAATCATTTATCTAATGGTAGATAATTATATCCATTGTTATAACAAAATAAATAAAAACAGACATACAGTTGTAAATAAACAAACTGGATGCCATTTACATGTGTCTTAGTAGAAACTGTTAATTTAGTATGGCATGCGCATACAGTATGTTAAGAATTAGCATACCAAAATTCATAGGGATATTTACAATATTGTTCCTTTGTGAAATGAGGGGAACAAGCAAACAGGAACATATCAGAAACAGAAATAAATCGTAATTTATTTGTATTAGCTATCTAATATTATGTTAACGGTAAGAAATGTCTGTTATTAATGTCATACGGGTAATTATTTAATCACAAAGAATGACACTAACCAAGAAAATCTAGCTACTTGCCTAACGCAGAGAAAAAAAAAGATTGAGTATGTGTTGTCATTTTCCTGATTTTCAGATACACTGCCTGGTCAAAAAAAGTTGCACACTCTAATATTTAATTGTACCACCTTTGGCTTCGATTATGGCATGCATTCATCATGGCATTGTTTCAACAACCTTTGCAATGTCACAACATTTACCTCCATCCAGAGCTGCATTAATTTTTGGCTGAGATCTTGGTTTGATGACAGGAAATTCGAACCACTCCTTAAAGTCTTCTCCAGTGCATCCCAAAGACTTTCAATGAGTTTAAGGTCAGGACACTGTGGTGGCCAATTCATGTGTGAAAAGGATTCCTCATGCTCCCTGAACCACTCTTTCACAATTTGAGCCTGATGAATCTTGGCATTGCCATCCTTGAATATGCCCTTGCCCTCAGGGAAGAAAAAATCCATTGATGGGATAACCTGGTCATTCAGTACATTCAGGTAGTCAGCTGACTTCATTTTATTGCCGCATATTGCTGCTGAGACTAGATCTGACCAATTAAAGCAACCCAAGATCATAACACTGCCTCCAGAGGCTTGTACAGTGGGCACTATGCATGCCGGGTGTATCGCTTCATAAGATTCTCTTCTTACCCTGACGTGCCCATCTCTTTGGACTCGTGTAAATCTGGACTCATCTGAACACATGACCTTTTTCCATTGCTCCACAGTCCAATCTTTATATTCCTTAACAAATTGAAGTTGTTTTTTTCCGATTAGCCTCACTAACAAGTGTCTTTCTTGTGGCCACACAGCTCTTTAGTACCGATCCTGTTAGTTCTTGTCACACTGTGCGTGTGGAAATGCTCTAACTTTACTATTAAACATGATGAAACTTCACCAAGCTTTTTAGTGATCTGATCACAATCATTCAATATTTTTTCCGACCTCATTTCTTCCGTGAAGCTGACGGTTCACCACTATAATTCCAGGTTTTAATAATGTGTTGGACAGTTCTTAACCCAATTCCAGTGATTTCAGCAATCTACTCAGTTGTTTTCTTTGCTTGATGCAGGCCAAAAATGTTCCCCTTCTGAAACACAGTAACATCTTTTCCACGACTATGGGATACGTCTTCCAACATGGTTGTTTAAGAAAAGAGAAGCTACATACTACATCAGTTAGGGTTAAACTAATTGTTGACAGCTGAAACATATGAATCACTGCAATAATGATCCAATCATAGGCTCTTAAGTATATGCTTATTTAAATACAAATGGTGAATTATTTATTTATGTATTTAATTTTTGAGGGTTTCAGGCAATGTATATGAATTTGTTTGAAATTGTGGCATCAAAAGGTATGTATTTGTATTTGAAGGTATGAATGTTCATTCAAATGAATATGAAATAGGTTGACAGACATTTATACAGTGTGTGTGTGTGTATATATATATATATATATATATATATATATATATATATATATATAGTGTGTGTGTGTGTGTGTGTGTGTGTGTAGTGCTGTGAATAAGTATTTACCCCCATCCTGATTACTTCTGTTTTTGTGTATATCTCATACTAAATTGTTTCATAAATTCAAACTATAAAACTGCATTCGTAATGGGGTCCAGCTGGACTAGACACACCCAAGCCTGATAACTGCCAGCCCTGTTTAATCAAATCAACAACTAAATATAACTTTTTCAGTAGCATCAAGCTGGCTAAAAGGTCTCACCCTGTAGCACACTATGCCAAGGTTGAAAGAAATTCCAGAAATTATGTGGAAAAAGGTAACTGAAATACAGCAGTCTGGGAAGGGTTTAAAAGCAATTTCAAAGGCCCTGGGACTACAAAGAACCACTGTGAGAGCCATTGTCTCCAAAAGAAGAAAACTTTGCACAGTAGTGAACCTTCCCAGAAGTGTCCGACCTTCTAAAATTCCTCCAAGAGCACAGCAACGACTCATCCAGGAAGTCACAAAAAAGCCAAGGACAACATCCAAGGAACTGCAGGCCTCTCTTGCATCAATAAAGGTCACAGTTCATGACTTCACTATCAGAAAGACACTGAACAAAAATGTCATCCATTGATGAGTGGCGTGGTGAAAACCACTGCTAACCCAGAAGAACACGAAGGCTTGCCTGAATTTTGCCAAAACACACCTTGATGATCCTCAAACCTTTTGGGAGAATGTTCTGTGACCTTGCATTGTGCTAGCAACATTATATACCAATTTAGCTACAGTAACAATTTTGCCTAATATTTTTAATTATATTATTTCAATCACTTTTCACCCACACAACTTTTAATTTAGGTTTCTAAAGCACTCCCAGTCCAGACTGTCAGATAAATAACAATGAGTACCATTAATGCAGAGTGATTATAGATTCTATTCCAAATATATATGATTTAATTCAAAGAACAGTCTGTTAGTTTTAACAAAGATACCATTACATTTATAAAGCACTTGACCTGTTCTTTAGACACCTACAGTGAGTACCATTATTTCATTACTTCTGTAGACATAATGCCAGATGCCTTAATACATGCTTTTTTTGCAGCAGCATTTCAGCGTTTTGTTATTTAAAACAATAAACCATTTGACAATTCACTAGCACAGTGTCACAACTAGTAGAGTATAGTGACATTAATAATTTCTGTTTGTTGGTCAGCATCATGTCTCGTAATGCCAGAACCCCTAAATCAAGGGGGAGCCTACAAGTTAAAGTAAGCATTACACAGTGGTACACTGGCAAGGAGACCAGAGGCTGTTCTTTATGAGTGGATTCCTATGTAGGAGATGCTTCAGTACACTGAATAAACTACTTTTTTGAAGAAACAGCTCATTTAATGAATTGACCGCCTGTCCACTAATCTTCAACATGCTTTACACGAAACAGTTTTTTGGAGTGAACTCTGTGTGGAGTTTACTACCATAAAATTGCTGTTTTATAAAAGAAGTCAGACAATTTTGCGATAGGTAGGTGTCAATTTACAGTTCTGTCCATTCATTTGTATGTTATCCACAAACTGAGTTACTGTCGTAACACTCTGAATGCAGTTGATTGATGCCAGGGCCATTATATGATTGGCTTAGAAGACTCACATGATCCAAGTTGACCATAATGCTCTCTCCTATGGAAATGCCGTGGAGGTTGATATGTCAGTATAAAAGAATCTCTGGTACCACTCCCATGTTTAGAGTGAGAGTCTCGGAGGGCAGTGGAGGCACAGTCAGATGAAATAATCATAGGTGTACAACACAGTGAGTGTGAACTGGGAAGAAAGAGCCTGTCACCTCCTGCTGCTAGGCCTTTAATATTCACACAGCCCCACCCGTCACATCCTCAGTTTAGGTGGAAACCAATAGAGCACCAAATAGCAGTGCACTGGAGACTATTGGCGCTATTTCTTTAGAAGGGAAGTCAATAACCACTTGTGACAAGGAGGAGGGTGTGGCCAGGCCAATATGGAGCGAGGATCAGCTGATCAGCGGGAGAGCGAGATAAAGGGCAGATGGAGATGCCGGTTTGTGAGAGAGAGATGCATGCGGCATTGGCTTTTAGTTGAGTTTGACATTAAAACTTTTTTACTGTTCAGCCAGTTCCCGCCTCCTCCTTGCCCATTCTTAAACTGTTACACCGCTTTTCCACCATCAGGCCGAATCATTCTAAATATACGGTTATTTCCGCTTGAGCACGGTTAGCCACGGCACAATTACAAACCGTTCTCGGCATGGTTTTGCTAACCATTCTTAACTGTACTGGTGTAATGGCTTTACCACCTCAGTCGAGGTTCCAAGCGAGCCGATAATAAATGTGATTTCAAAACCCTGCAGAATTCTGATTGGTCAGAGAAAATAGTCACTAGCAACGTCATTGCTATAAGATAGATGGCACGTGGTTAGCTTACCCTCGTACAGTATGTCATCTTTGAGCTAACACAGTGATGTCCTCATCTGTGCTTTGGTGCATGATTTCCCAAACTCTCCTGTTTTTTTTTTTTTTGCGGTATGTTGTCTTGCTGTTGTCAGCATCTTTTGAAACAAAGTTTGTCGTCTTGCTGTGAAAAACAGTCACATGCCGAGAATCAAGAACACCATTCATTCATTGCTTCTTTGTTGTGTGTTTGTCGCTCGTTTAAGATGATGTCATGGCAGTAGAGGAGGCGCAACTATGACGATCAGCCTATAATCCCACCCACATTGAGGCTGCACTAAACTGCAGGTGAAATGCAAGCTGTTATTCTCTACATGTACAATATTTCACCCATGCAACAGTGGTTATTAAAAAAAGTAATTGGCCATTTGTAAATGTCTTGATATCAGACTTTTCCCTTAAGTACACAATTAAAGACCATTTCTCTAATGATCTAACTGCCCAAATTGTATGTTGGGGGGCTCCTTTGTTGTTTGTGCTTTGTTCTAAAATCCCAAGATAAAAAAAGCACATTAACTGGAATATAAATGAGCTTTGAACTCAAAGCTGTTAAATTATTAAAATACCACCCACAATTTGATGTTTCAACCTCAAAATAACTTACTTTGTAAATATGCTCTTTGTATTTTTTGGCAATGTGAGAAGACAAAACACTGAATCCAAAACAGAATAGGAGTCAAATGGGAAGTATTCACGTTGACCTTTATAAATTATGATTTGCTCTTATGTTTCTGGCCTGCCCTCCCACAAATGAGTAAATAAATAGCATTGTAATGTACAACCATCCCAGCCCCTATTCTTTTAGGTAAAATCTAATCTTCTCCATTAGGAGCAAAGTCTGTGAGTCTTTGAAGATAATTAACAAATGCGGTGGAATGTCGGCGATGCTTGGCAGGTGCGTTTGATCAGTTCCATCAGGCGAAATGGGTGCTGACAGGGGTGGGATGATGGGGGAGGGGATGGAGAGGCTACAGGAAGAGAAGGATGTTGAAGGGAGGTGGGAAGAGGTGCACACTTTCCATTTAACACCAGCAAAATGCTAGTTTAAGAAATGAGCCTTTGACAGTGTTTGGATTCAATCAAATGAGTACAATTACTGTGAAAGATAATAGTTTTGGATGTCATAGAACTGTTGTTTCTAACAAAAATCTTTAGTGTAACAAGGTTCACCCAAAAAAGTTTTTAATCTTTTGAACATTTCCTCATGTAAACATTGTGAAGAGATTTTTGTTCAACTCAGAATATTGTATGAGGCAAGTCCCTCTGAAAGTCATTAAAATACTCCCTTTAATTGTGCTGGTCATTACCACTACACTGTTTACCATTTGTAACAAACACATTTGATCTATGTAGACCTTTATTTTCCTGATTTAAAAAAAATCTAAACAATAACAATAGTATGACATTTTATGACTTTTAGACGATCCACAAGACATGATTTTGCTTGATAGTTTGTGAGTAGATAATTGTGTGTGATTTTCTATAAGTGACACAAATGCACAATGGAGCCCAATTAAATTAGTTATGTGAGACCTCATTTCCAGATGCCAAGAGCATAGATTATATATATAAATGCTAATATTTGAAAGTCAAATTAAAGTTGAAAGGGCTTGTAATAACTGTTAATTAACTCTTGTTTTCTTTTTATATATCCCTCAACAAAGTTGAACTGACTGAAACATTCGCAAGGCTTCTCTTTAACATTTAGGACCACAAAGCTAAATTTCAAAGGGTCAGGCTCTGCCTTTGAAGTAGGGTATTCTCTGTAGATTAGATATTATTTTAAGATCCCTTTGTTTAAAAATTCATTTTTATTATCCCTGCATGAAATGTTGGGGCAATTCCCTACATAGCCGACCATCAGTGCAATTAACATCTTCGATCGAGACGGCATTTCTGATAATTAATACAGACTTTGGGGCTCCCTTGTGATCTCTCACAGGGGTTTGATTCTTCTGCAGCAACCATTCATTTGCAGAATGAGATTCATCCTAATGAAAATGGAATGTGAAACTTTAATGAATGCGGCTGCCATGTCATAATAATAAAGAATTTGAAACAACACCGGCCTTATACGCTTGCTGACTAAACTTTTGTAGCTACATCTTGCCAATTAAGGGCGATGATGTAACACTTGTGGGTGTTCGAAATACATACATACATCGATACACACTCCAGTCAAGGCTGTAAACAACTGTTTTGGAAGAGATTATCATTAACACTGAACATAGTGATGATGGGGGTGTCTATTTTTTGTGAGAGCTCAAGAGCTGTTGTATGTGTTTGATCTATCAAGCTCTTCTTGTTTTAATTAATGTAATATATGTATACTAAATACATTTAAGATGTTTCAAGAGGATTGGAATGATTTTAAAAACAGGTTTGCTTATCTTAGACCGAATGCCAGACTGAACATTTTGTGTACTTGATGGATATGACAAAGTTTACGTGACTTTCACATTGATGTACAGCTTCCACTTCAACATACATGTTCCTTGGCAGAATGCATGTTGGTGCAAATTGAAAAACATATAGTGATAGTGAAGCCCCCCTTGTTTTATTGATCTAAGTGCAATGTCTTTTTAACACAACGCAACAGTACCACACTTTTGGGCCTTCTCATCGTTTGTGCTTTGGGTTTGGATCTAAAAACAAGGGAAGCATTTTAGAGGCAACCATTTAAAGTGCTGTCTCTCGTGTGTAAATGCAGGGTAAGCCTCCCCCCTTGGGAGTCCTCTAAGTGTTTTAAGAACATCCTTGAACATGGGCTGCATTTGATGAAGAAACAGAAGAGTCTGAAGATCCAGAGCATGAACAAATCAACTGTTCCCAGAGGAGAACATCTCAACTGAACAAAACACTGGTCCAGAGACAGTTAGAGCTCAGTTGCGCTGTAGTTTAAACAGCAGTCAGGAAGTTCTCAAACTGTTTTAAGATCAGTCAGATGTTTATAGTATGTCCACAGTCCAATGTTAGGAGTAAACTCAGATCTTTTAGCTGGGGAGAGCCCCAGACACAACTCATATTCATCTGCACACCACCAGATAAAAGGTCCACCAGGCCCCAAAGGAAATTTTGTTTAAAGCATCATTCTACTGAAAAGATGGTGTCAGAGAGGGTCATAATGTTTATTCTGTCTCCATAAGGACTTAATGGTCCACCGTGGATGATCAATTGCAGCAAGTATCTGACAGCTGAATAAAAAACCATACAACCATATAACTAAAATACATTATCAGCTGTCATGGTATTGTTTAAATTGCTGCAGACAACTTCCCTTTCTGCCAAAATAACACACTACAGTTATTGTTACAACTGTTAAGCCACCATACTATAAAATAATATGAAATCTCCTTCAAAAGCGTAAGTAGCTTTCGGAATCTTTTTGACATTTTGTTTAATGTCTTTTTTCTGAAAGTGCTGGCTGTTTTGTTTTTTTGTAGTAACAATTAGGGATGTAAAGTTTGTCAAGATCAAATTTGATGTTGGCTTCACAAAACCAAAAAAAGTTAGAATTTTGAAGTATTCACAGGTCATTAAGTCATACAGCCAGGCAGACAGAACGGTAGGTAGGTAGGTAGATAGACAGATGGACGGACGAACGGACAGACAGATAGATAGATTGACGTTGTTCAATATCAGCATATATTAGCATTTTCGAACCGAATCAATTTGGGGGTGGATGAGAGATACCGTATGTAGCAACTATGGTATTTCGGTGGAAACAGTTATTTTTGGTTTTTAATTCTTCAGAAATTTAGATGGGCAGCATTGCAATTTTAGCCCCCAAAACAGTTCTCATATGAATTCTGTACACACTATAGTTATTAATTTATATAGTAAGAGGATAAAAACAATTCAACGAGTTGAAACTAGTCAACTTAGCAGTTAATAAGAGATCTCTGTGGCATAGCTGTTAAATGTAACCAGATCATGTTGCATTATGTTCATCATTGGACATCACCAGATGCTGCTGTTATAATATAACATTAACACTGGCATATTTTATCTTTATGGAATTTTCCTGTGATGCCATAAAAGCTGATCTTGAAACATAACCTAAAAAAAAGGTTATTTGACTATTGCGCTTTAATACAAAAATCTATTTTTGGTGAATATCCCATTCCTGCACTAGCTATACATCTCATTCAAACAGAAACAGATCCTTATGCTGTATAAATAAAAGACGAAAAAAGTTCTATCAGAGTTAATTTCACTGAGCTCAATTTTACAAAGGCCCACATATTGGAAAGTTTGAGCTGAGAAGGATTCTAATAAATCAGAGCTTTAACACAGAGCATTTAATTTCTGCGCTCCTTAATGGGGTCTTGCTGTTAAATTATCAATGGGGCTTCTGTGATTCTAGAAGGACTATCAAACCCCTGAACTTGAGAGCTCTGTCTTGTAATTGAATAATACATTACATGTGGCAATTATTTTTGTTAGAGTTAGATGGAGAAATCAATAACCAAGGGATCAGATCAGTGGCTGCTGTGCTCTTGTCTTGCCTCCCTTGTGGCCAATTACATCATCACAGCCCTAAACACCTGCACTGTGTCTGCACGCCAAAGAGTGGATCCAGAGGAATGTCAAATGAATGCTGCCATACTACAGGATGGATATATATATTTATTTATTTTATTTTTTTTTTTATGGTGGACAAATTCATAGCACAGATTGCAACAAGTACGTTTGGTGGCTTACAACCTAACCAATAAAGATATCAGACAAATTCAGAGTGAAGGGAGGGTGGCAGTGTATCTTTGTTGGGATAATAGATGCTAGTTACAAGGACTGACCTGAAGTGATAAATTATACAAGTGTGTTTAGCTACAGGCAGTATTCCCCATGACATAGAGCTATTTGATTTAGTGGGATTAAGAAAGCCTTGTATAATGAACTCCCACATTTATGTGCACTGGCATATATAAACAACACATCAGTCAAGAATCACTCAGCATGGTGGAGCTATTCTGTTGAGCCAAAAAAACAAATGGTAATTTTATGTTGTTTGAAATATGTTGGATATCAGGGCACGTATTCACAAAGATTTTTATTTTAACATTTTTAATTTAAACAAAGTTTTTAAAGTATTTAAACAAAGTTTTCGTAGCTAGGAGTCTTTTCTTAAAATCTATTCACAAAACTGCTAAGAGCAAGTTTTAGTAAGAAAATGTTAAGATAAGTGTAAGGCTCAGATGACCTCATTGCTATAGTTGACCTCATTGCTATAGATGACATCACGCTTTATTAGCCCACTCTTTTAAATCACTGTCAACGATTGGTAGACAGGGAACTGCTCTCTCTCTCTCTCTCTCTCTCTCTCTCTCTCTCTCTCTCTATATATATATATATATATATATATATATATATATATATATATATATATATATATGTATATATGTGCACGACAAGGAGATGAAGAACCACCCAATGCAACGTGCATTTGAAATCATTTAACACACACATTTAACACACGATAATAATTGTATTTATAACCCCAGTGAGTAAGCCGAAGGCGACTGTGGCAAGGAACACAAAACTCGTAAATGTTGGTTAATGGAGAAAAATTACTTTGGAAGAAACCAGACTCACTGTGGGGGCCATTCCCCCTCTGGCTAACATCATGAATATAATGCCAATATTACTTGTGTGTAGTGCAAGTCATGGTTTAAAATGATTAAACTAAGTTAGTGTTAAGGGTCTGTGTTTAAACAAAGATTTTGTATGAACTGTAAGATAAATGACTAATTTCTTTGAAGTCCATCCTGGAATAACTGCAGAAGTTCACATAGATGCAATTGTCCCTGTTAGTCGGCTGATTAAGGGCTTTGTTTTCAAATAATTGATAGTCTATATATTCCATTTCAAGAGTGTTGTCCATCATTAGACCGAGATGATGCAGGCAGAGATCCGTAAGGTGCATCACAGTTCAACCTGGCCGGTAATTTCCTAAGTCCAAGGGTCAGGTAATGGCATATGAAGTATCCTATGTCTTATGGTTGGAGTTGGCATCAGTTCATCCTCTGAAGTCCATCCTAACAGACTGAAGTGATGTTTGTCTGGCACCGGCTGCTATTAGTCATCATCACACAACGACATGTAGCAGTAGAGTCCAACATGAAGTAGGAATGGAGCTGGATCCAGCCGGTTTTGGTGACCTCAGGATAGGAGTCCTTAGGTTGAGACAGGGAAACAATTAGAATAATATATGCCATTTAATTTATTGCAGAGTTTTAAATCAAGGTCACTGTGTCTGGTTCTGGCAGACCTAACTAAAGCAGCCTAATTGTGAGCTGAAGGATTAATTAGGTGTATGCCTGGCTAAATAGATGAGTTTTTAGTCTGGACTTAAACTGAGTGAGTGTGTCTGCATCTCGAACAGTGTTAGGGAGACTATTAGTTAGGGAGTTTATGAGCCAAATATGAAAAGGATCTACCTACTTTTGTGGAATTTGAAATTCTATTAACTATTAACAGGCCAGAATTTTGCGATCATAATGAACGTGATGGAATATAGAATGGTAGAAGGTTACTTAAGTACTGTGGAGCTAGACCATTCAAAGCTTTGTACATAGTTAAAAGAATTTTAAAATTTAATACGAAATTTAACTGGTAGCTAATGTAACGACGATAAAATTGGGCTAATATGATCATATTTCTTGGTTCTCATCAGCACTCTGGCTGCTGCATTTTGAACCAATTGAAGTTTATTTATTGATCTTGCTGGACATCCTCCCAGTAATGCATTACAATAATCTAGTCTTGAGATCATGAATGCATTAATTCGTTTTTCAGCATCAGCAACAGAGAGCATGTGTTGGAATTTAGCATTATTTCTTATGTTTAAGAATGCTGCTCTACAAACATTGGTAATTTGATTTTCAAAGGGCAGATTGGTATCAAATATAACACCTAAGTTATTCATTGTTGAAGATGATGTAACAGTACATCCATCGAGAGTAAAATTATATTTAAACAGCATATTTTTAGAGGTTTTTGGTCCAATAATTAGTACCTCTGTTTTGTTGGAATCGAGTAGAAGGAAATTTCTGGCTATCCAATCTTTAATTTAATGATACACACTGCTAATATGGAGAATTGTGAAATCTCATCATGTTTTGAAGAAATTTAAATATGGGTATCATCGCCATATCAGGGGAAACTTATTCCACGAGTCCTGATAATATCTCCCAGGGGAAGCATACACAAGGACAAAATCTGAGGCCCTAAAACTGATACCTGTGGCACTCTATACTTTTTTTTGGTTTGACAATTCCTCATTTACATAAATAAAGTGGTAGTGGGCTGCTAAATAGGACTTAAACCTTGCTAATGCAACTCCACAAATGCCATCCTAATTCTCTAGCCTATTCAAGAGAATGTTGTGATCTATCGTGTTGAATGCAGCACTAAGATCTAATAGCACTAGAAGTGAAATGCAGCCATGATCAGATGATAAGAGCAAGTCATTTGCAACTCTAATAAGTGCAGTCTCTGTACTGGGATGAGGCCTAAATGACTGAAATTGTTCATATACACTATTTGAAGAATAGAAATAATAAAATACTATGTAAGGGCCATTAGATCTGCAGCTCCACCTGTTCTATGTCAGACACAGAGATAAAGTAGTGCGACCACACACTTGGTCAAAACTGAATTTAAATGCACAATACAGAAATAATAATATCCTCAGAATGTAAAGGGGTTGGCACTCCAGAGAAAATACATTATTTAATTTTTATTCATTGTCATTTTCACGTTAATGTGGAAAAACAAGGTTACAAATGTGGCAGTGTTAATAAAAGTAGTACTGACGGAATACTTCTCAAGACGACACCGCACAACCCAGCTTCACTCACTAAAAAGTGTCATCTCCTATCAGACATTTTTGTATCGGCTCCAGAATGTTAACCTTTCCTTAAGTGTGTTTGTAGCGTGGATCAAATCCTGCACTGAAACCAGGAAGTAATTGCGTTCACATAATAAGTGACTAGCATAATTTGGGGGCTGCATTTTCCTCTCTAACTTTACATTTTTACTCCACTGATAGTTAGAATTAGGTTTGGGTTAGAGGGTACAGTTTATAAAATGCATTCCTCTTCAGGCTGTACACAGTAGTGTCTCATGCTCAATATTTCTGGTGGGGCACAAACAGTCACTTAACCCATGTCAGGGATTATGCTAACCAAAAATTCTCCATCATGTCATACCGATTTTGAAACATCAACAAATATTTCAAAATGTTGTCCTTAATTTTGACAGATAAAAAAGAAACAAAATAATTTTAACCTAATGCATCAGAGATTCCCTCTATCTCTCAAACTTCTGGTGTGTGTGTGTGTGTGTGTGTGTGTGCTCTGTTTATTCCCTGGCATTAGATGTGATTAAAGTGCTTATTAACAGGCAGTATCGGCATTTACAGCTGGTAATATGAGTCTGTTTTGGACGATTTTGAGGAGAGGGTCTTGATTTCATGACTGCATGCATCAATCATTACGTCAGTGTGTTACTGCATGACAATAAAGTGCAAAAAAGTATGAAAACAAAAAAGAATGCATGAAGAAAGCATTGCATAAACTCAGTCAACAATACTTGCCTTTAATATAAGTGCAAACATTACGCTTACAGCAGAATTGTCAGTTATTTTAGTGGAGTTTCTGAAACTGAGGTTCAGAGATGTGTGTGCTTCTCGTCTGTGATGCTATGTTGAAATCAGGCACACTGAAAAAGTTCTGTGATCATGTGCATGTATGTACGTGCTTTGAAAATGTAAAAAAACTTTTTTAGTCAGGCAGTTGATTGACAGGTAACACTTTCACCCTAGAACTCATTGGTTTCAACAGGCTCAATCATGAGAAGTCAACAAATATGTCATATAGGCCTATGCACTGTCATGTATATGCCATTACAGTGGATGCTACGCCCCTGAATATGCCCTAGTACTAAAAAAATTAAAACATTATCAAAACGAAAATATTTTACAGTTATTATCAACAGTTATACAAAACAATTCATCAACAACACCTCAAAGCAATGGCATACAACTCATTCAAATGATCAGCGGTGCACAGTAATCCAATCAGCAACACATTAGAATAAAATGAGCTTTTAAAATTTACCAATGAAGTTCACTTAGCACACTTAGCAGGTCTTCATGCAAGAGCGGTAAATTCAGAGGATGTCAGCTTGACATACACATAATAAAAGCTTTTGATTGGCTAAGGGGCGAAGGCAAATGTGCTCGTCAGGCTATGATTAAATGCTCGTTGCACATGTGCATTATGTTCTCCAGATCTTCATTGACTAACATGGAGGATGACGTGCTAGCCCCATGCAAAGCAAATGAGAGCGATTAAATGGGTTTAATGCAACAGACCTTAATAATTATAGAATTTCTCTGAAGAATATCTATTTATTATCTAAGTTTAAGAAGCGAAAATATATTATATCTTTAAATAAATTTGTGATTATGCCATGCATTTTGCAAAACGGCACCACCTTCCCCTAATGTAGACTATAGATGCCACTGCCTGTACAGCAAAAAAAAAAGAAAAAAACAGAAACTAATTTCACACCTTTCTTTTGAAACGCCTCTGTGGACATTTCACCAAGAAAATAGAGCTAATATTTTGTGGTGCAGTAAAGGTAGCAGAAAATATTAAGTACTTTATATATTGAATAAGTTGGTTTAAGTGTGAACTTGAAAATGTTAAGTAAATTCTACATCCAAACATGCAAATATTGTTGACTCTAGCTTATAAGTAAATATTATTTATGATTGATTGCTTTTTTACTATGTGCCCGTGTATTAATCCTAAAGTAGAAAACCTTTTCATATTTATTTGCAACTTTTAGTAAATTTCATTGAGCTTGCATTGTTTTTCTGTTTGAAAGTTTATTAACATCAGTTTTATTGTTCATTTTGTTGTTACATTTGTTTACTACATTTTTTTTGCAGTCTAGGGTGACATAGACTACATAACATGCATTAAGTTTCCCTGTGGGAAGCTTCCATATGTCATGTGGTAAATTATTAAACATGTAAGGAAAATTCAAAACGTGACATGTTCTAATAAGACATTTATTGATGTTAAACTAAGTTTATTCACGCATCATGCATATCATATTTTGAAGAATACATTATTACATTTACAATAATGTTTAAATAAAATTTAGTAAAGTGTAACCAAATAGTTTTTGTTGATTAAATATTTTAGAGTTGAGCATAACTAGAACAAATTCTGAAAATGTACTTTGAATCCACTTCATTCGATATTATGTCATAAAGTTTGTTAAAAAAAACATAATCATTTTCTCCCCAATTTGGAATGTTCAAAAAGTCCCAAAGTCCTCGTGGTGGCATAGTGACCTAAATCCGGGTGGTGGAGGACGAATCTCAGTTGCTTCCACTTCTGAGACAGTCAATCCGCGCATCCTATCACGTGGCTTGTTGAGCGTGTTACCATGGAGACCTAGCATGTGTGGAGGCTTCACTCTTCACCGCGGCATCCACGCACAACTCACCACGTGCCCCACCAAGAAGGTGGTTTAACCCAATGTGACTCTACTCACCCTAGCAACCGGGCCAATTGGTTGCTTAGGAAGCCTGACTGGAGTCACTCAGCACGCCCTGGATTTGAATTATTATTTTTAACAATTATTCTATTATTGTTCTTAATTTAAAGTTTCATAGCCACATTAGGTAAAAATCACACAGGAAATCAACATGTTGCTTTCAAAAATTAATGTACCCTGCCATCGACCACATTAAGATGAATTACTGATAAGCACCATCCCCTTTCAGACATTTTTTAATCAATTCAAGCACGAAAACACTTTTTAATGCTACTGAGATCTTGTTGCGTGAACAACATCCATGGCATGAGTCCAGGAAGTAAAGGTTAAAGAGGTTGCATTTTCATTCAAACATTAAAATTTTACTCCAGTTACAGTTGCATTTAGGATTACATTATTAACTAAAAATTAGAGCCATGCGATTAATTAAAAATGTTTAACATGTAAAATGTTCTTAATTGCGCTTAACAAATTTTCCGTAATACAGCATAAACCAGCAGAAACACTGGTTGGGAGGGCGGAAACTTTGTAATGTGTCATTGTGTCTGCCCGTAGTCTTAGTGCTGAGTGACTCCAGCCAGGTCTCCTAGGCAACCAAATTGACCCATTTGCTAGGGTGGTTAGAGTCACATAACCACCTCGTGGTCACGATTAGTGGTTCTTGCTCTCATTGGGGCATGTGGTAAATTGTGCGTAGATCACAGAGAGTAGCATGAGCCTCCATATGCTGGGAGTCTCCGCTGTGTCATGCACAACGAGCCATGTGATAAGATGCGCAGATTGACTGTCTCAGAAGCGGAGGCAACTGAGACTTGTCCTCCGCCACACGGATTGAGGTGAGTAAGCGCGCCAACACGAGGACCTGTTAAGTAGTGGGAATTGGGCATTCAAAATTGAGGAGAAAAGGGGATCAAAAATAAATTAAATAAAGCATTACATTGTTACATATTGTTTTGTTTTCTTTCCTAAGATGGACATAAATGCATTTTGACAGGAAAATAAGTATACATGGTGTCAAATTTCACCATTTTCAAAATATGCAATTAATCACACATAACTCCAAAAAAATGTGATTAATTGCAATTAAAAAAATTTTATGAATTGTCCATCCTACTAAAAATATAACACCTGAAAACTTGAGATATCACGTTCCCAAATGTTTTACAGCTTTGGCCACTGGGGGCAGTGCTTTGAATTTTGGTAAGCAAAGACCGATTTCAGCAGCAGAACTTTCGACCTACTATTGCAGAATTTACAGTGTTAATTTATATATCATTGAAGTAATTATCAATTATGCAAGTTATGAACTGCACCAACAGTGTACATCCAAACACTACAGGGTTTTCAAAGTTCTTTTTCACTTACTATAGATGGCAGGTCTCAGTGACTGGCCCTCTAAAAAGATCTGCTGAGAAAGAACAGAGAACACCATCCAAGCTGGAGGACAGAGAAATCTGTCCTGAACCAGAGTGTTAAACAGATGAGAGAAAAGAGCCTCATGAAATAAAGATAATTTTCACTGTACCACCGTAGCATGGCAGTGAAGTGGAGAGAAAACCGAAAGAGAGAAAAAAAGTGGCATTGGAGTGAGTTGTACAGAAGGTTAAAACATCCACGGGCTACTCCAGTGAAGACATGCACAACTAAAGGAGCTCACATCAAAAGAAACCTGTGTGTTCTACTATTCTGTGTGGTGCCTTTGCATATTTTATGAATAAAGACTTTATAGGCATGCTCTTTTCTCAGCTGATGTGAACACAAGCCTTGGTACAGCTCTTCCTGAAATAAAAAAACGGCCTTTTTAGTTTTGAACCCAGTGTTTGTAGTATTCCAATTGTTTAAGCCATTGCGAGGAACTCTACTAACAAGTGAAAATCTCTAGTGTGAATTATGCCAAACCCAAAGGGCAGAAAACAAAGAGTGGAGTCAGATCAGGTATCTCCACATAAAAGAACCGATATGACCTATAGTTTCGGCAGGGCCTTTAAAGAAACAGATGACAATCAAAAGGACAAATGTGACTGGAGTCCCACGTGATGCTGTGGCACGGGAGTAATACAGGCCCACCAGTTCTGTGAAGTCTTTGACCTGATAGTTCAAAGCCTGCAATGGACCTTTGGACCTCCCTCTGAGAGCCCCAGACAAAGACTTTGTTCATACTTAAGCAAAAACACTGCCATTGTTCCCTTTGAGGAAAGCAGCACCTGTAGAAATTGGGGAGACCATGCTGACAGTTAGAGGAACAGGAGCACAAAGCACCAATTCATCTGGCTGGGATGTAAAATCACATTTCAGAGCATGCTGACAGATGCATATTTCCTTCTTTTCTGTAAATCGCTCCGAAAGCCCAGTGGTTGAGCAGTTGTTGCGCTCAAAGTTTGAGTGATGTTTGTTTTGTAAATGATGAGACATATTTTCTGCACTCTCTCACTGCTCTTCATATACATTCAGGATAACATATTCTCTTCAGCGTGAGCTTGACGGGATAAGATTAAAAAAATTTAAAAACATAAATTATCTTGAAAATCAAGAGATTTGTCCTCAGAAAAGTTAGTCTTTGGTGTAGTTTGATGTCCTTGGTGTCGAGCATTAATTGTGGGATCTGACAAAGAAAATGTGAATGTGAAATCATCAAAACACATGTCAGAATAAAAGCAATTAAAAGCTCCTAAGCAAAGTTCTCTGTTGTTTGTATTCACATAGCAGTGTTCTGGAAAATAATTTACAGATTTCTGCTTAAGCCTTAGAGACCCAAATATAGAGATGTTCTTCATTGAACGTGTTTTTAGGAAGTCACTGATTTTAAAAAAAATCATTAATTTTACGCTTATTTTGTTTTGTAGTAAATTTTTGGTGATTTCAGAAAACAATGGCGCACTATGGCTGGGTCAAAATAAGGGGGGCTTGGGGCGAAAATGCCTCCATAATTCAAAATGTGGGGCCAAAAAATGCTACTGTGAAGAATTCTTCTGTTTTGTAACATCTGATATAGTTAATAATTTTTTTATAGTCCTATACATTTATCAAATAATCTATGTTGATTTAATTTCAAGGGTAAGGGATCATATATTCTCAATCTTAAGTATCTATATTAATTAACTGAATAAATTATTTGACAAACAGATGAAACACATTTTACATTTTGAAAAAAATAATGCTCTCATTACAGTAAAAAGAAAAAAGAAAATCACGGGGCAAATATTGCCCCTTCATATAAAAGTTCATTTCTGACTCTAGCCTATGGGAAAATCTTGACTGTTGTGTCCAGTTTAGAGTGTTAGCTACTGTTATGTGTACAACATCAGGAAAAACAGACCTGTCTAAATATGCTGCACAGCTCCTAGTCCAAGCTCTGGTCATTTCAAGGCTGGACTATTATAATACTCTGTTGGGCGGCCTCCAAGCTAGCACTATTAAGTGCAGATGGTCCAGAATGCAGCAGTGCATCTGGTCTTCAATCAGCCACAGACAGCTCACATCACCCCACACTTTATTTTATTTTACTGGTTACCTGTAGCTGCCAGCATAAAATTTTAAGCTTTGACTCTGGCCTTCAGGAGAGCTAGTGGATCAGCATCCTCTTTAATTCACTCATCCAGGTCTATGTCCCAACTCGCTCTCTGTGGTCAATGATCGACCAGCAACTGGTTGTCCCGTCGAATAGAGGAACAAAGTCTATTTAATTTTATTGGAATGTGCTTCCAATCTCCACACAAACTTCTGAAACAATCTCAACATTCAAGAACCAGCTAAAAATATGTACAAATGTCCACACTAAATACATGCACTTCAATGTGGGAGGGCAGAGCGCGGGCCGGGTGGTGATTCTACACACCCGGTCCCATATCAGGCTAATCAAGCCTCCGAGAGGGATAAAAGCCGACTGCGGAAGATGGTGCGGGAGAGAGAGATCATTTACGTTCATGTCCGTCATGTGTGTGTTTGTGTCTTTTGTTTTTAATTCAAATATTATTTATATTATCAAGCCGGTTCTCGCCGCCTCCTTGCCCGTCTAAATCCCTTTACATTAATATTAAAATATATACATATATTTAAAATCCTGTCTGTCTCTTTCTTCTACACTTGCTTCTATACTACTCCAGACACTTTGAGAACTTACGATACTGCAGATTTTGTTGACTCTGCTACGACATATTGCTTGTTATGTTCCTCATTTGTCACTTTGGATAAAAGCGTCTGCTAAATGACTAAATGTAAATGTGTAGTTTTTTTCCCATTTTTAATAAAAAAGATAGGTATTGTTGAAGTGTTCTAAAGAAACGTTAAAATTCTGCTACGCTGGGTCTCTGATGATCTGCTAACCGCATAGGCTTATATTTTGCAAATGTGTTCATCGCCACCTTATCCTACAGTGTTCTTAGAACAAGTAAAGCTTTGTGAGAGGTATAAAGTGTACTACAGTGTCTTTGGTGACTTTGAAATTCCTGCTACAAACCCTATAGCGGACTGAGGTGGCTCTGGTAGCCCCTGGTGCTAGTTAGCCATATGAGGAGAGCAGCTAGGCATTGCGATGCTACCCCTGTCTCTCCAGAGACAGTGGATGTTTGATGTTAAAAGTGTGGCTGGAAGACAATACTGAGTACATGTGATCTTTTCAGCTCTTTGGTCTAGCTAAAGCTGAGGGAAGGTAAGTCAGGCCAGCCTCATTACTGTTGATCTTCCTTGGATTCAAAAACTGGTGTAAAATTGTGGTAGACTACTGCAAACTTCTTGAGCCTGAAAAGCATGGTTTCTCTGATCAAATACATTTTAATTTGATCAGTTGCATCCTTATCTCGAGAGCTTGTCCAGCAGTATGATCAGTCGGCTATGTCAAATTATGTGCATAGAGCTTACCAGAAATTTTAATACAGCCTTAATATCTATCTGATTACAAGACACATTCTTCCACAGGTCACTGGTCAAAGCACCACAATCAACTCATTATCAACACAGACATCAGTGATGTATGGGGCTAATGAGACTATTAGGAACTTGCATCTCTAGAAATAAGACTATCCTTTGGTTGTGCTCTAGGGGCCTCTCTATCAGCTGTAGTTACTTCAGTCACAGAGCATTTATATGCATATGTGCATACATAAGCCACAATGTTCTACTAAATATGTAGCACATTTTGTTATGTACTGCAGTCTTTTGCAGGTGGTGAGGACAGTAATGCTAGTATACAGAGTTTTACTTGAGAAGTTCTACACATTTATGGTCCCAACAGTGAGTGGTTCATAGACAATAAGAGAATAGACGAGACGTTGTGTCGAAGAAGCGACACTAGGGGTCTTTCTTGAGCGCTGAATATGCCTCTGGTCTATGAAAAAAAGGCCAATGAGAAGTTGGCAGACGGTATTTGCATACCCCGCCCCGGACATACGGGTATAAAAGGGGGGAAATACGTCGAATTATTTCAGGATTTTTCTGAGGAGCCGGAAATGGTCCGGCCACTGCAGTGGCTCAGCTCAGCGACGTGGCCGGGAAGACACAACTTCTCGTTCCCTCCATCAGGGAACGTAGGTTACATACGTAACATACTTTCCCCGTCTGTCGCTCACATCGATGACGTGTCAAAGAAGCAACACTAGGGTTCCACTTCAAATCACGCAATGCGCTGAGCCGTGTACGTGTACTGCTGACACAGGAGTGGGCAGGTATTTCATGTGCACAAACGACCACCTGTGTCAGACTGCGCGTACCCTTCCCCAATGCCCCAAAAAAGTCGTCGGAATCCTTCTGGTTACCCTAGAGTGGAAGAAGGCAATGCTTGCCAACCTGGGAACGGGCCAAGCCTGGCTGGGCCTCTTTTCTCTCTATGTTTCTCCGAATAAAGCAAGAACAGGTAGGTACAGTGGTAGATCCAACCTGAGGAGGGGGGAGTTGCTACAACATAGCGACCGGAGGGTAGCGAAAACTGCCTAAGGGAGACGCGGGTCAGCTCGTAAGTTGACAGTACCGTGGAAAATACACACAGGAGGAGTCTGCGTAGGAAGCCTGATCTGTGGAGCACATTTCCCAGTGCAGGGTAGATTTGAGATACCCGCAGTGGATTGGGTCGGCGAATTCCTCCGTTGAATTGCGGACCCAAAGGGCTAGGGAGGATCAACCAGGGACCCGGGTGGGTGGGATCTCCTGGGAAAGAAAGCGCACAGTTTTACCTCGGCCGAGGGAAAGGGCGCCAGGTGCAAGCAATTCACCCGGCCAGATCGTCAGTGTGTTACCAAGTTCTACTGGCTCGGACCTGAGAAAACACGGGACGAGACTGACTCAACCCTGTGATTGTAAAATCTCGCAAAGGTATTAGGTGTTGCCCAACCCGCTGCTCTACATATGTCTTCTAGGGAGGTGCCTCTTGCCAGTGCCCACAAGGATGCAATACTCCTTGTAGAGTGCGCTCGGACCCGCAAGGGGGGGAGCACGGCCTGGGTGTGATAGGCCAATAAAATGGCATCCACCACCCAGTGGGAAAGCCTCTGTTTGGAGACAGCATTCCCTTTCCGCTATCCCCCAAAGCAGAGAAGAGCTGCTCAGAGCACCAAAAGCTCTGTGTGCGGTCCAAATAGGTACGCAAAGCACGTACCGGACACAGCAATGAAGGGGCTGGGTCTGCCTCCTCCCGGGGCAGCGCTTGCAGGTTCACTACCTGGTCTCTGAAGGGAGTGGTAGGGACCTTGGGCACATAGCCCAGTTGTGGTCTTAGGATCACATATGTGTCTGCCGGACCGAACTCCAGGCAAGTGTCGCTAACAGAGAACGCTTGCAGGTCCCCGACCCTCTTGATGGAAGCGAGTGCGATCAGCCGGGCCATTTTCAGAGAGAGGGCCCTGAGTCCAACTGATTCTAGCGGAAGCCCATGAGGACCACTGAGAGATCCCAGGAGGGGAACAGGCTTGGCCGGGAGGGGTGCCTGAGCATCTCTGTGAGTGCATAGTAACTCTCGTGAGTGGGCCAGAATGAGCCAGTAGTTGAGGTAATTGAGTATGCGGATGCTGGCTTCTCGGAGCGGGGCAAGGGCTGCCTCTGCGACTTTCGTGAAGATGCGAGAGGACAGAGACATGCCGAAAAGGAGGACTTTTGGCAGAATTGAGACGTGGAAGTACACGTCCTTCAGGTCTACCGCTGCAAACCAATCTAGATGCCAAACGCAGGTTAAAATGTGTTTCTGCGTGAGCATTTTGAATGGGAGTTTGTGCAAAGCTTTGGAAGGGATCACCAGGTGGTAGGGTTTCCAGGGCATAGATGGAGCGCAACAGCCCTATCCACCTGGGGAATTGCCGTATACCCATGGGCCACACCGCCGTCGAGGGTAGCGAGAGCGGATGAGCGAGTGGCATGACGAGTGGAGAGTGGCGCACCCTCCTTGTAGACGTCAGCTCATTATGCACCTCTGGGAAAAATGAGACCTGGGGTGTGCGCAGCTGCGAGTGGCATGGTGTTCCCAGGAACCAATCATCCAGCAGCTATGGCTGTGGGGAGGACGGAGGGTTCCAGTCCTGCCCCACGCTAGCGGCGGCCCGGGCAAGCATATCGGACATATGTGCGTCAGCCTCAGCCTGGGCGTGCTGGCCCGAAGGCGGCAGCCCAGGGGAGGCATCAGCATCAGATGCTCTCTGATGCAGCGGCGAGCTCATCCACCTCGAGCTCCAGAGGATAGGCAGACCGGCCGTGAGGCGAGCCGCTGTTGCCTCGAGCACGGACGGGAGTCAACGAGCGTACCGGGGGGCGGGTGGTCTGAGGGGCAACCCGGCGGAGCTGCACCCGCTGCCGTCCCCAGATTGCCTCCAGCGCCAGCCGCATCGTCCTCAATCCCCTGGGAAGGAGGAGCAACACGAGGGGGCAGCTGGAGTGGCGTGCTTTCTATTGAAAGCAAGCCGCGACTGCAACGTTGCCATGGTCATGCTCTCGCAGTGAGAGCATGAACCATCCATAAACGCTGCCTCGGTGTGATTGCTGCCCAGACACACGAGACAACGCCTGTGGCCATCTGAAGCGGAGAGCACTCTACTGCATCCAGGAACTACACAGGGTCGGAATGGCATCTTTAAAAAGACGTGTCCTGAAAAGGACGTTCAACGCCGCTGTGTATTGCTTTCAGAGGAAAATACTCTTTTATCGAGAAAATCACTCTTTTAAATATAACTCTTTTAGCTCTATGCACTGTCGAAGCGCCCAGGGGCAAGCTGCACTGCCGTGCAGAGAAGGAGAAAGCCGCTGAAGTGCGCCATAGATCCAGTAGGAAGCAGAGCATCAGAGGAACAGAAGCAGGAACTGGTGTGTAACTCGCAGCTGACTGCATACACGACCATCGGCTCCGAATAAAATTTCTGAATGAATTCGACGTATTTCCCCACTTTTATACCCGTATTTCCGGGGTGGGGTATGCAAATACTGTCTGCCAAATTCTCATTGGCATTTTTTTCATAGACCAGAGGCATATTCGGCGCTCAAGAGAGACCCCTAGTGTCGCTTCTTCGACACAACATCGAAGTGAGCGACAAACAGTGAACTGGCAGTTGCTTCCCCTTAATGGAGTCACACAATAAGTGTTCATGAATTTAAGGTTAGCTCAAAAGTAGATTTTGACTAAAATTCAAAATTTCCATTCTAACCGCTTAAATTTCCAAATCAGTTATCAAAACAGCTTCTGTATAGCTTTGTTTAGGGTTCCCTTGGCTATAGAGAACTTGAAAAAATTAAGTTCCTGGAAAAGTCATGGAAATGAATAAAATCTTAAAATGTAATGTACATTTCTACAGTAAATATAATTGTTTCTAGTTATACTATATTCTTAAATGTTTAATCGGCTAGAAAATAATCCAGTAATCAAAAGCGATCACTGTGCTGGAAAAGTCAATGGACCTTACAGTAGCGGCATCTTACATTTTTGACGGGAATGACAGCGAGGCTGTGAGGGATAGATATTTAACCCATCTCCTCAATGCTGTACTTTTGTTTAAAGTGTTTTAGGTCATTCTGCTGTAGAGACATCGGGAGAAAAATAAAAAATTTCCAGAAAACATGAGTTGTGAAAAATATGATGTGATCTGATGACATTGAAGAGACCTAAGTTTATCCCTCACAACTTTTTCATTCAATTCAAAATCAAATATGTGAATGCGTTTTATTGGTCAAAAGATGTGGGAACCCTGTATGTTTGATAACATTGTAAGGAATTTTTAGTTGTTTGACATATTGTCAATGTCAATATATGAGCTAATATAGTTCTATTTAAAAGCACAAGCAATCAAAGAAAATCTTACAGCAGAGTGGAGGCAAAATGTAAAATCAAAAGAGACTTTAAATTTCAGTGTCTAGTATAAAAATTGACCTTTACTACCACCTTGAGGAAATGGTGTGCATTACAGTTAAGATGGCCATCATTGTCAAATATGGACACCTGGTTCTTATTTCACAAATGAGAATAAAAATCTCTATAGTGCCTTTACCAATTGTATTTCATTGTGTATGCATCAGTAATTGATTTCTTCATTATAACTCTAGGGCATTTCACCTTGCTGTTTCCTTCCTCATCACAGTAAGAAAAGAAACCATTATTTGGCTTCAATTTCAATATCATGCACTGTATGGAGCTGTTCTGATCATGGAATTCTTTTCAAGCACTGGGGAAATTCAAGTGGTAGAGGCATTTTGTGTACATCAGAATGATTTTAAATGAATCCCGGAAGACCGAAGTACACTGTTCCCAATAGTGCATTGTGAAGGTAATTGGAAAATGTTTTATAATTTAAAAGGCTTCTCACATATGGATTATGATAGGGATAGGCTATGGCACATATGTGCAGATACTGCCAAAGACAAGAGATTTTCTCCCAAACTATTTTTTTTTTTTTTTGTTTATTTTTGTTCAATGAATATTTGTCAGTAATGTTCCAGTACATAGGCAGTAAGCTTTTGAGCTTGACAATGTGTTTCATCCTGTTTATCCTGTTTAGGGTTTGTATAGGCCAATAGCAGTATTTCATTTTCAATAGCAGGTACAATGATAAAGTGCTTCCTCTTTCTTTGTATGTAAGACCAGGATAGTTGACACACATTTTACACCAGTGAATATTTTTTAGGGAAGGGTTATTTTTGACTCTATTTTAATTCTAAATGAATTTCTGTATAGATGCACGTCTCAAAGTCAAGACTCGAAAAAGCTATTGAACATTTCCAGATTCACTTAATTTAACAAATATTGAAATATCCCCCAATAGCAAGACATATTGCCACACCACTATATATGGGGTTGTCACATTGGGAACCTGCTGTTAAGAATCACTGATTTGAGAATAAAACATTGTTTTGAAATAAGAAATACTATCTAAACTTGAAAAATGGCAAGGCTAAAAATAACCCAACATGCTCAACCCAGCGTTTTGCTAAAAACGAAAACCTAGGCCATTTAGAGCTGAAAGTAAAAAGTGACACACAAAACATCTTCTACAACATATTTTTATTTTAAATGTGTAGGCTATTTAATAATGATTTAACACAATTTATGAATAAAAACCTTGTCCAGTAGGATTTAACTTTCAGTTAAAATCTACCTTCACAAGGGCCTGGGTAGCTCAGCAAGTAAAGATGCTGACTACCATATCTGGAGTCACGAGTTAGAATCCAGGGTGTGCTGAGTGACTCCAGCCAGGTCTCCTAAGCAACCAAATTGGCCCAGTTGCTAGGGAGGTTACAGTCACATGGGTTAACCTCCTCGTGGTCGCTATAATATGATTAGCTCTCGGTGGGGCACATGGTGAGTTGTGCATGGATGCCGCGGAGAATAGCGTGAAGCCTCCACACACGCTACGTCTCCGTGGTAATACGCTCAACAAGCCACGTTATAAGATGTGCGGATTGACGGTCTCAGATCAGAGGCAACTGAGATTCATCCCCCTCCACCACTGGAGTGAGGCGAATCACTACGCCACCATCAGGACCTGAATTTGGGCATTCCAAATTGGGGAGAAAAGGGGAGAAAGAAATAAGACACAAGTTCTTAGACATCAAGTTCATCAGACACGTCCGACATGTTACTTGTGGGAGCTTTATATTTTCTCTCACGGGGTGCAGCTTTTCTGTATCAGGGGCACTGTGGTTTTATTATGTAAGCCTTATTTCTAAATATACACTCACCTAAAGGATTATTAGGAACACCTGTTCAATTTCTCATTAATGCAATTATCTAATCAACCAATCACATGGCAGTTGCTTCAATGCATTTAGGGGTGTGGTCCTGGTCAAGACAATCTCCTGAACTCTAAACTGAATGTCAGAATGGGAAAGAAAGGTGATTTAAGCAATTTTGAGCGTGGCATGGTTGTTGGTGCCAGATGGGCCGGTCTGAGTATTTCACAATCTGCTCAGTTACTGGGATTTTCACGCACAACCATTTCTAGGGTTTACAAAGAATGGTGTGAAAAGGGAAAAACATCCAGTATGCGGCAGTCCTGTGGGCGAAAATGCCTTGTTGATGCTAGAGGTCAGAGGAGAATGGGCTGATAGAAGAGCAACTTTGACTGAAATAACCACTCGTTACAACCGAGGTATGCAGCAAAGCATTTGTGAAGCCACAACATGCACAACCTTGAGGCGGATGGGCTACAACAGCAGAAGACCCCACCGGGTACCACTCATCTCCACTACAAATAGGAAAAAGAGGCTACAATTTGCAAGAGCTCACCAAAATTGGACAGTTGAAGACTGGAAAAATGTTGCCTGGTCTGATGAGTCTCGATTTCTGTTGAGACATTCAGATGGTAGAGTCAGAATTTGGCGTAAGCAGAATGAGAACATGGATCCATCATGCCTTGTTACCACTGTGCAGGCTGGTGGTGGTGGTGTAATGGTGTGGGGGATGTTTTCTTGGCACACTTTAGGCCCCTTAGTGCCAATTGGGCATCGTTTAAATGTCACGGCCTACCTGAGCATTGTTTCTGACCATGTCCATCCCTTTATGGCCACCATGTACCCATCCTCTGATGGCTACTTCCAGCAGGATAATGCACCATGTCACAAAGCTCGAATCATTTCAAATTGGTTTCTTGAACATGACAATGAGTTCACTGTACTAAAATGGCCCCCACAGTCACCAGATCTCAACCCAATAGAGCATCTTTGGGATGTGGTGGAACAGGAGCTTCGTGCCCTGGATGTGCATCCCACAAATCTCCATCAACTGCAAGATGCTATCCTATCAATATGGGTCAACATTTCTAAAGAATGCCTTCAGCACCTTGTTGAATCAATGCCACGTAGAATTAAGGCAGTTCTGAAGGCGAAAGGGGGTCAAACACAGTATTAGTATGGTGTTCCTAATAATCCTTTAGGTGAGTGTATAATCTTTAAGCCTCATGTCTAATCTTCATTTGTTTTTAACAATCCACTCACCAAGTAGATTTTAATGCATGCATCAGTCAACTTGCTTGGTTATTCGGTTTTAGTCAGGAGTCAGTACGCGGGAATAAAGAATGTTTATTGCTTTGGAATTTCCTCAAATGCTGCTCAAAATTAGCTATAAGCATAAATAGCACAATACAAAGGTCTTAAAATGATAAATCTCATTAATTTCAAATAAAAATGATCAAACTCTCACTACCTGTATATGGCTGATCTGCCCGTGCTGGTTCACATTTCTATTTCATGTTGGAGTTGCACTGCTGCGTTTTAATGGCCTTTTTTGGGGTGCCTAGATTTTTAATTGGTGTAAAAATCAAATGACATTTAACTTGTCAAATTATTTATGTATTGCTTAATCTGTACACCAGGTAAAAAAAAACACTGTCTTACCATTTATCAAGCATTGAAACTTTCCTGGAACCTGGAAACCCAATGCAGGACTTTCAAGATGCATTTATAAAAAATTAAGTTATTTTTAACTTTATTCAGTGAACCTAAGATGGAGTTTTATTGCCACTTTAAATAAAAAATATGATTTTGATAATAAAGTCTTAATATTTTGTGAATAAAGTAAAAATTACGTGAATAAAGTTGAAACAGTATGAGATTAAATTTGTAATAGTTTGAGAATAAAATCATAGCATTGTGAGAATTAAGTAGTATATTAAAGGGGGAAAAAATTATATTAGGCTAAGCGGAGCTTCATTATCACAACGATTGAACGAATGCTGAGCCAGCAGCTTCATTAATGCAAGGGATGGATGTGGAGGATGTAGTTAAATCATAGGCCTACTTTAGTTTAGGATTTAGCAATAAAGAAATCCTTGGTCTTTTAGCTCATCAACACAGTTTTTAGTATCTGGACACTGCAGCAGTTATGTAGGAAATGTAATTTATTCAGGAGAAAGATCCTGACAGATACTAGCAGTCCCGCTCGGCATTGTTATTGGGTATTCTTCTCTAAGCAATACTGTAACTGAGAAGATGTTACCACATACAATGTCTTGAAATGGACCTACTGTATATAATCCACAGCAATTCCAATAATTTTTTACTTCACTTAAGTGTGAGCCTATATATCGTGCCTCACTTGACAGGCACCCACATGTTGAAAACTCCTGTAATAATGCACACCTCATTTATAAACAGAAAGCTCACAAACACTTCCCACAAATTCAGCTCAGTTGCATAACCAAGTTATCTCCCTGGTTAGTGACATTGTATGTAAAGACCCAAACGCCCAACTCTGCTGTTGTCCACCACATCACATCACGTTACTTTTGACTTATTCTCAAAATATTACCATTTTAAAGTCATAATGTTTCGACTTTTCATAATATTTACTTTATTCTCAAAATATTGTGATAAATGACAAAGGTAAATTTAAATAGTTAAATTACTTTGATTTTATTGTTAGCATTAGTTTTTGCACTATGGCTTTTGAACAATGAGCCGACAATTTGTAATTTAAATTAAATATGTGTTTGATCCATTTATTGTGTGCTTGATGTTTGCTCATATAAAGTTCTGAAGTTCTGTGTTTTGTACTTAATACAGGCCCTAATTGTTATATGACAGGTAGAGTGGTCATTTTTTAAGTCATGGAAGGAAGGATTCTTCTTATTTTTATATAATAATATGGCCTGTGGGCTAAGCCCCGCATATCACTGAAGTCTAGCAACGCCCCTGATGTACCTCAGTAAGGTTTCATTGTGGTACCTTTGGATTATATTGAAATTTAAGTTTGGAAACAGTTTTTAACCAGGTGTTTAAAACCTTCGTGCACAATCAATGCTAGAGACTGTAAATGGGCTTTTGGCTCAGAACCTGATAGTTACTGAGATGTATGCGCATGTGATGGTCTCACCATCACATGGATATTTACATATTTACATATACACCGAGAATGTATGTAAATGTGAATCAGATTGTAGCCTACAATCTTATATTTCTTGTGTATTAGATAGTGTTGATCTGTTAATTGGTTTGTTTAATTTCATCCTCAATTTTTTTTTCCCTCCTCCCCCTTGCTGAGTGTACAGTATAGTTTGAGTAGAACTTGTCTGCCTTCTTGTAAAATACATGTCTCGATATTTCTGCCGTGGTGGTGGCTTACAGTGTGTTGTCTGATCTTGACCATCTGATGTTTTTCTTTAATTTAATTGAACGTTAAATGGTAGATCTTGGTTTGGCCACACGGTGGCAGTGTTACATACAACTTGCATAACAGCATGTCTTTAATTATTTTGAACGATGTACTGAAAATGGGAAAGAAATTAAGTGAAAAAGAATTTGCAGGATGACTGGTATCTCTGTACTATTCTTTCAGTAACAATACCATCAGGTCTGGATTGATTAAGGTGGTCAAAAATACATTTTAAATGCTTTTCACACAAAACAATCACTTGAATACATCTCTTGTATGATAAACATGTTTCAAGTCATTTTAATTTTTCTTGGCATTAAAGTAAAAATTGGAGTAAAAAGTTGAGTAACTATTTGGAAACAATTAGATAAATAGGGTTAATAAATATCTAATTAAAAGCTGAAATTATTTTATTATTATTATCATATGTTTTGAAATATAATTAATATTTGAACAACTTTTTTCCACCAAATCAAAGTCAGATTGTTTTTTACACATGCAGTTAGACAACAAATTAATCATAATAATAATATATTAATTAAAATAAAATAAACCGATAGGACTCATTAAAACCCTCATGACTAAGTGTGACATTTAAAAAAAAATCTGATATTTGTAAATGTTTAATGAAAAGGCAGGTCATGTGGTGTTACCCTATAAATATCTTGGTAAATCCTGAAAAATATGTTTGAAAACTTTTGCTTTTAAAAGAATGATTAACCCTAAAATACAAAACATTTTGAGAGGCTGAGGAAAGGATCACTGAGTGACTGGGCCAAATTTCTGAGAAGATTATTGAATAGGGGATCCATGTAAATACTGAGGTCATGTGACTTTGTATAAAAACTCTGGCATCAACTCACAATCTTTATCTACATGTGACATGGTAGCATTTTGTGAGAAACTGCTGACCTCAAGGTAAAAGTTGATATCTTTTACATGTTAACTATATTTCGAAGAACATTTTCTGCATAAAATATGGTTCCTAGGAATTATATTAGTATGTTTGTGTTGATAATTTATGAATTAAATATTAGCATTTTACATAATCTGACAGAATGTTTGTACCTCAGGGGATACGTTGCCCTTTTAGGGGTATTAAAAAAGTGTTCAGTATATTAATGGAGAGTGAATGGAGAGCGATTGTGTGTTTTACAGAAAATCTGTACAATTTAGCATTACCTTCAATTGTTAATTTTATATAAATATTACAAGGATTTGATCAGACCCAGGTTACATTATACTACGTTGTATTAGCCAAGGGCCCTGGTGTTCACTTTCCTTTGCCAGTGCTGAGGCTTTGGACATCCCTGGTAGTCTGAAGTCCTGGGGCACTGGCCACATCTTGATTACCATTGTATAGTAATGGTATCAGATCGTAATACCGTAGCACTTTAAAATATTCTCTGGTATTATATAACCATCATCATTATATGCCATAGTACTTACAAGGTACTCCAATGGATATTATGTATTGCCATTATACAGTACATGTTCAAAAACATGTTATTACCTGGTCATGTCCAGACAACATGGTATTACCATGGAACCGTATGTCCAGAAAATATGGTATTACCTTGGCACCATGTCCGAAAAAAACATAGTACCATTTCCAAGAAACATGGTAATACCAGAATACTTTTTTGTAACCATTATAAAAGGCCAGAGGTGCAAAAAAACATATTTGCAATATATGCCACGAATAGGGGTGACATATTAATGGGGGTGCCAGCAGCACACCAAGGGGGTGCAATTGGAAATGTGTCAGAAAATAGCAATAAATAAATGTTTTCTTATGGACTTGCCCGTTTTAGGGTTAAGTTATATACACTCATGTACCCAACCTTTTTGATGGTTACACCAGCTGACACATGTTTTTTTATAGAAAATTATATATATTATTTATATATTATTATAAAATCAACAGGGAGACAATATTATATTTCTATGAACTTTACACATATGTTTTAAAGTATACATATTTATCACCTCAGACAACCTTCTTTGTCAGTGACCCAATTGCCAAAGTGTAGGAATAACTTACAAGGCCTATTTGCTGAAACGGTTTTAGGATCAGTCTGTGTTAAAGGAATTATACAGGTTTAATGCAAGTTAAGCTCAATCGACAGCATTTGTGGCATGATGATAATTATTCCAAAAATAATTTTCTTAAAAAAAAACAAAAAACCTGTGTTATAGTGAGGCACTTACTATGGATGTGAATGGGGCCAGTCCACAAGACTGTAAGACGTAAACAATATACATGTTAACTTGATATTAATGTGATGAAATCGCTTACTAACCTTTTCTGTGTAAAGTTATATAAAAGTTAACTTTTTTATAACTTTGTCATTTTTGTTGCCATGATGATGTAATGCCATAAACCCTAAAACGACAATTTAAACAACATTACAGCTCAAATAATACATGAATTTAAAAGAAGAATTATTTTAGGTGCTTTTACAAAAATTATAGGCTTCACATTGTCCCTCATTTACTTCTATTGTAAGTGCCTTACCTAAATGCAGACCTTTGCTAGCCTCATTTAAATAAAAGGAGTCAAAATTATTATTTGTTGTAATCAACATTATGCCTTAAATGCTGTTGATTGAGCTTAAATTGTAATGAACTCGAAATATTCCTTTAAATGGTAGGGTATAGAACTTCTGTTTATTGATTGATTGATTGATTGATTTGATTAAACAGTCTGTTTATTTCTGTTCAGTTTTCCTAACTGTGAGTTGTGAGTTTGTTCAGACAGTAAGGTTCCTTTATATTTACACTTCAACACATCACATGCAAAGGCATATTCTCATTTCTATAGATCCACTACTTCAGCACAAACAGCTGAAGATGTCTGTACATTATGTATCATATCAGTTTTGTATCAGTTAAGGATAAATGTTTAGTTAAAGTGAAGATGCTTTAAAGATCTATGAAAGTTAAATTATTGGTTCTTCTTTTTTTACCTTTACAGACTGACAGAGTACTTGCTGACCAAGAAGGAATTGGTACTAAACTTTTTTCTTTGTCATTTGAAGGTTTAAACTTTTCAAATTTTTTTGCAAACCTGAATGTCAACGACATCCCCTGCTCTCCTCTTAAATGTAGTGTGAATAATGCTCAGTGAAGCATGATGCTTGAAAAGATATTCATTATTGATCTGACCATGTCGCCTGCTCTTTGTGGCAGCTTCCTTATGGTCAGTCCACTTGTGTGGTCCATGTGTCTCTAATGCAAGTGCACAATATTGATCTTGAGATGGATGTATGGCTTAAAAGACAATCCAGGAAGACGCTTATCAAATATATAGTGGAAACAGTGGTGGGCTAATGGCTTGTGGGTCGTCATGCTCACATCAGATACAGTGCACAGTTTTCCAAAGAGTTCTTGCAGAGTTTCAGTACATGTAAGGAAACTAGTCGGTTTGTCAATGCAAATGTAGATACCAATAACTAGAGAGTGGGGTGGCTGATATAATGCCGATACATATTTGAGAATATAATTATAGTAAATTAGATTTTAATACTGTAAATACACACCGTAATGTGCAAAAGACTTAGCCACATAAGATGTTTCTCAAAAACATTTGTCTTAGTTCAATTTTAAACTCCTAAACACTCCTTTTGCAAAGAGAATAGAATAGAAGAACAGAGCCCTGCAACAGATGGCATAGACCCCAAAGAGCCCCCCCCTGAACATCGAGTCAGTCTGGAGTTACATGAAGAGGCAGAAGCAACTGATAAATTCTAAATAGATAGAAGAACTGTGGCAACTTCTCCAAGAAGAACATCCTATCTGCCAACAACCAAGAAAAACTGTGTCCTGGTGTACCTCTAAGAATTGGTGCTGTTTTAAAGGCAAAGGTGGTCACACCGAATAATGATTTAGTTTTTTTATACTGGACTTTTTATGACATTAATTGATATATGAAAACTATTTAAGGTATTTTTTTTTAAAGAAATCCTCACTATGTAAAATTTTTCACAAGTGCCTAAAACTTTTGCATATATATATATATATATATATATATATATATATATATATATATATATACTGATGAGCCATTATGACCACTCACAACTGAAGCGAATGATCATCTCCTCAATAAGGCCACATGTCAAGGTCTTTTAGCGGGTAATGTGCCCTGCCACACTTCACACATTGTTCTGGAATGGTTTGAGGAACATGATGAAGGTGTTGCCCTGGCCTCCAAATTCCCCAGATCTCAATCCGATTGAGGATCTTTGGGATATGCTGGACCAACAAGTCGGCTCCATGGCAGCTCCACCTCACAACGTACAGGACTTGAAGGATCTGCTGCTAATGTCTTTTTGTTTCGGCTCATCAGTGTATTTATATATCTACATCTACATCTATATATATATATATATATATATATATATATATATATATAAAATAAAAATTTGTATTCAATATTTGCTTGAAATTTGTTCAAGGCCTTTTTTTGTAAACCCAGAGTGAAAGTTTTTAGTTGCACATTAATGTGATCACTGACGAATGCAGCTGGGAATGGGCATGCAACCTGTGTTGATAACTACTTATCAATGGAACCCAGAGTTAAAAGCAGCAATAACCCCCTTTTAAAATAAAAGTGTGAAACATTGCTTTACCTTGGTTAAAAAGTGATAGTGTACCTAAAAATATAATTCTCTCATCATTTACTGACCTTCATTATGTCCAAACACATTTTTCTTTGGAGGAACATAAAGATATTTAGAATATTGTATGAGGTGTTTTTTTTTCCATAAATTTTAAGTCAATGGGGTAAAAAACTTTCAAGCTCCTAAAAGGACATAAAAGCAGCAAGTACAATAAGGCAACATAGTTTAATCCATGTCTTCTGAAGAAATATGAATGTTTTGGGTGAGAAACAGTTCAAAATTGAAGTCCTCTTTCACTTTAAATCATCCAGGCCATTTGGGAAACAGTGCAGGCTTCAAGAAGCTGATTCTTTGATCCTGCACATGGTTGCAAGGTACTCAATTATGGTATTACACCAAAAAAACATAATATTTAAAAAATAGCCCAACAGAGTGATTAAATTAGAGAATTTTAATTTTTGGATGAGCTACCCCTGTAAAAGTGGCCTTAACCTGGTGTTAAAAGAGATGTTAACACAGGGTTAAACAGTTTGAAAAGCTCTTAAAACATTTGTAAACAAATTGTGCTTTATCAACTGACACAAGGGAGAGCTAATCTTCAATACTGTTAATCAGACAAGCAAGCAAGGTTATTGGCCTAGCCTATATATAGGTCTGTTTATCTATATTAGAGAAAACTATGGATTTAGCCTTTTAATTATTTAGGCAATGCAAAAAACTAAATGTATCATCAACACACCAAACTCCATCTTAAACATCATGTTCAGTACTGATTTGGAGATGGCTTTACACACACAAATGTTAAGCAGTTATTTTTTCCTCAGAGAAATGTCTTAATTCCTGCTGATGTCCCAAAAAATGATCACAGTTCTGTATCTAAGTGATTAATTATTTTCCTGGCCTGAGTAGTTTTACAGCAAATGGGTCGTTAACATTGGAATTTTGATAAGAGATTGAGATTTTGATTGGGCTTGCTTCCCTTTCTCACAAGCAAATTATGATCATGGCTCACACTTTGCTCATTCATCTTTATGTAACCTCAATTTCATGGCTTATTGATAATCAAATGCAAACTGTCAAAGGATGAGGAAGAAAGTGGGAATCACTTCACCGATTTCACGGTTCAGGATTTCAACCACGCTCCTCGCGTCACTATACAAACGGAAAGCAATGAAACCAGAGGACAATGTGCAGACTGGCTGATGTCACTTAGTGCTTTTATGTCTTACCATTAGTACATTGAGCAGTCTCCGGTTATAGGACTTTATGCTCCAGTGAATCACGAGCAGAACACCCAACTTATCAAAGTGGAGATAATCATGTGTATGTAGCTGGTCAGGATCTTTGTCAAGCAGCACTACCTAATAAATAAACTGTTTTATATATATATAAGTGAATACTCACCTCACATTTCTTGTAAATATCTGATTATATCTTTTCATGTGACAGTCTAAACCACTGGCAACAAAAGTGAATAAACCCCTAAGTGAAAATGTCCAAATTGGGCCCAAAGTGTCAATATTTTGTGTGGCCACCATTATTTTCCAGCACTGCTTTAACCCTCTTTGGCATGGAGTTCACCAGAGCTTCACAGGTTGCCACTGGAGTCCTCTTCCTCTCCTCCGTGACGACTCCACCGTGATGGAGCTGGTGGATGATAGAGACCTTGGTGCTCCTCCACCTTCCGTTTGAGGATTCCCCACAGATGCTCAATAGGGTTTAGGTTGGAGACATGCTTGGCCAGTCCATCACCTTCACTCTCAGCTTCTTTAGCAAGCAGTGGTCGTCTTGGAGGTGTGTTTGGGGTCGTTATCATGCTGCAATACTGCCCTGTGGCCCAGTCTCCGAAGGGAGGGGATCATGCTCTGCTTCAGTATGTCATAGTACATGTTGGCATTAATTTTTCCCTCAATGAACTGTAGCTCCCCAGTACCGGCAGCACTCATGCAGCCCCAGACCATGACAGTCCCACCACCATGCTTGACTGTAGGCAAGACACACTTGTCTTTGTATTCCTCACCTGGTTTCCGCCACACACGCTTGACACCATCTGAACCAAATAAGTTTATCTTGGTCTCATCAGACCACAGGACATGGTTCCAGTAATCCATGTCCTTAGTCTGCTTGTCTTCAGCAAACTGTTTGTGGGCTTTCTTGTGCATCATCTTTAGAAGAGGCTTCCTTCTGGGACAACAGCCATGCAGACCAATTTGATGCAGTGTGCGGCATATGGTCTGAGCTCTGACAGGCTGACCCCCCACCCCTTCAACCTCTGCAGCAATGCTGGCAGCACTCATACGTCTATTTCCCAAAGACAGACTCTGGATATTACGCTGAGCACGTGCACTGAACTTATTTGGTCGACCATGGCGAGGCCTGTTCTGAGTGGAACCTGTCCTGTTATACTGCTGTATGTATTGGCCACCGTGCTGCAGCTCAGTGTCAGGGTCTTGGCAATCTTCTTATATCCTAGGCCATCTTTATGTAGAGCAACAATTATTTTTTCAGATCCTCAGAGAGTTCTTTGCCATGATGTGCCATGTTGAACTTCCAGTGACCAGTATGGAGGAGTGTGAGAGCGATGACACCAAATGTAACACACCTGCTCCCCATTCACACCTGAGACCTTGTAACACTAACGAGTCACATGACAACGGGGAGGGAAAATGGCTAATTGTGCCCAATTTGGACATTTTCACTTAGGGGTGTACTCACTTTTGTTGCCAGCAGTTTAGACATTAATGGCTGTGTGTTGAGTTATTTTGAGGGGACAGCAAATTTACACTGTTATACAAGCTGTACACTCACTACTTTACATTGTAGCAATGTGTCATTTCTTCAGTATTGTCACATGAAAAGTTATAATCAAATATTTACAAAAATGTGAGGGGTGTACTCACTTTTGTGAGATACTGTATGTGTATAAATATATATATATAGAGAGAGAGAGAGAGAGAGAGAGAGAGAGAGAGAGAGAGAGAGAGAGAGAGAGAGGTGTTTAAAAAGTTTTACAATTCAGCCTATTCTTTACATTGCTTCTTAACTCATTTGAACAGAATCATTTTTTTTTTCTTCATCCTTTTGTAACAACAAATCACAGACCTCACAAACATTTATCATCACAGAACAGGTGTGAAGATGTCAGGTATGTTTTTCAAAATGTCAAATGTTTGTGCTTTCTCCCACTTGTTAGAGAAACAGATTATTAATTAGAACTTGAGTTCAGATGTAACGCGGGGTTAGGATGGGCAAGGAGGAGGCGAGAACCGGCTTGTCAATATAAATAATATTTTAATATTATAAAACTTAAAACAAAAGCACAAAAACACACACAACGGACATTGTGATTGATCTCTCTCTCTCTCGAACCGTCGTCACCGGCCGCCTCTATCCCTCGTGCGCCCCATCAGGCCGATTGGGGACCAAGTCTGTGACATTCTAGCCCGGCCCAGCCCCCCCCCCCTCCACTCCACACTCCTCCCGGCGTTACCTCAGGCCGGGGGCCACCGGCATGATGTACACCCCCCCCTTTCCCTGGGGAGGGGTGTGCTTTACGATCTGTCTGCTGGCTGGTTATCCCCGCCTTCCTCGACCTGGGAGGAGACAGGAGGGGAAAACAACAACAACAAAAAACAAAATGGTCGAGGGAAAAGGCCAACACGGTGTGAAAGAGTGAGAGAGAGAGAGAAAAAACTCACTCACCGGTTCTCTGATGTACCATCGCGTGGTCCTCGAACGCTCCTCCACACTCTCCGGCGGATGACAGCCGCTCCTCTCCGGGCGAACCGGAGTCAACCTCTGACCCCCAGCGGACAGAACGCCCCTCCACTTTCCTGGCGACGCGTGGGGACATTCCTCCGCCCCTGGCAGCGGCCCTACCGCTCCGGGCAGTCGGGGAGTTACTTTCCTCCTCCCCTCGCAGACGGCGGACTTCCCCTGACCCCTCCGCGTCTCTGGGGACGGCAGGGCACTCCTCCGCCCCCGGCAGCGGCTCCCTCGCTCTAGGCGGTCAGGGAATCCAGTCCCCACTCGCCCCGTGGACGGCGGCCATTCCCCGTGTCCGGGCGGTCGGGCTACTCCGTCACCCGGCAGAAGGCAGCGGTACTCCCCTGGGTGGACGGCAGTGTCGAGGACTCTGCGATGGGCATCCCTCTTCCTTCCCGGATTTCGGCACCAATGTAACGCGGGGTTAGGATGGGCAAGGAGGAGGCGAGAACTGGCTTGTCAATATAAATAATATTTTAATAAAGAACTTAAAACAAAAGCACAAAAACTAATATCCCTCGCGTGCCCCATCAGGCCGATTGGGGACCGGGCGTGCAACATTCCAGCACGGCCCTGCCCCCCTCCACTCTACGTCAGGCTATTAATTTGCATTGTTCGACAGTAGTAGAATAGGATCTCCTTTGAGAATACAGACAACCATCCTTTACCTGGTTTTCATTTTTTTATTTATTTAATCTTCCATAAACTACATGAGTCTACAAGAGAGTGATGTGGAAATAATGATTTTTTTCCTTTGGCCTTTTCTTGTTCCACTGAAGAGTGAGAGGCTTAGTAAATATGTTTTTATATTCTGCCATTGATCTCATTAGAGTATGTGCATCACTTTTCCTTCAATCAAAGCAATTGCTTTTTACAGTAAAGCACATCCAGTAGTGACAACTTTCAGAACTGCCCCATACTGCTCTCACTTAATAAAAATGATTCATTTTAGGTAACCCAGGAGCAAATTAGGTCTTGTATATTAAAACAGAACAATCCTAATTAAACAAGAATCCCTTTTAGTAATAACAGAATCAATTTGAACTTATGATACATATGTTTATCCTGCTATTTGAGATGGTCTTCATGTTAAATTGTTTGGACAGATAGAGTACACACACTTGGCTTTTTACCCCAAATACTATCCTTCCAATTATTGGATAGTTATTAAAAAAACTTTTAATTTAATGACCTTCAACAAAACTGGAAATGATAAATAAGTATTTTGTCTCCAAATAAATGTGTTAATTTCAGGGATTTTCATTAGTTACATACATTTGCAACATTTTATAATAATATATTTGTGTGATAAAAATGTAATAAAAATATTACAAATTATATCAAATTGCCTCAAGATCAAACTTTAGACACCACACACAAAGATCTCATGAATCAGGAAAATTTTGGAGTGCATGGAGAAAAACGTCATGGTTACTGTTGTAACCTCCATTCCCTGATGGAAGGAACGAGACGTTGTGTCAATTGTAGTGACACAAGGGGTCCCACATTAAAACGCCATGCACTATCCCGTGTTACGTGGCTGCCGAGCCAGGTTCAAGCAGGGTTATAGACAGAGGAGGAGGTGCTGCAGGGACGTCCTCGAGACTCGTCAGCGCTGGCGTGCCAGGGCTGGGCAGTCGTGGGTCCAGAGGCGAGATGACCACGTCCGGGGAGCCGGGACTGCAAGGTTTTTGTGCCGGGGTGCCGTAAGAACGGCGCTCGCCAGTCTGATGACCCAGGAAATGAGGGAATTGCTCTTTGACAATTTGGGTACCGCAGCCTGAAGGGGGGTGTGGTAAAGAAAAGGGGAGAATTGAGGATGCATGCAAATTCTGTCTGCCAACTTGTCATTGGCCTTTTCTCAAGTTCAGAGGTACGCGAGGCTCTCAGAAGAGTGTCGAGTGAGTGACAGAAGGGGAACAGGTGTTTAGGAAAGTGCTTTGTTATTTTTTGTTGCTATTTAGTGTTTTGAGAGAAAATCAAAACAAAGGAGCCTCGCCACAGGGCCTTTAGCCCTGTTTAACCCTACTTTTAAACAGCACTTAAAGTAACAGTGACTGTTACTCCGATAATCTGCCACACAGCATGGCAAATAGCATATAACACTATTTGCACAATACATTTTGTTGCTATTTACACTTAGTACAAATAGCCTCTGCCTTAAAGAAATGTTCCTTGTTCATTAGCCAAAAATATATGTATCTTGAAAAAGCCAACCTACTGATCTACTATTTAAACTTATTATTACTATTATTATTATTATTAGGTTGGTTTAAAAAAGCCAACCTACTGATATACTATTTAAACATTATTATTATTATTATTATTATTATTATTATTAGTGGTGCTTGTAAAGCCAAGTCCCACATCTCTATGACATTCTGATCCAGAGATATGATCCAACAAATTTCTTTCCAATGTTAAGTCAATGGGACTTTTCTTGATGTTTTTTTGCCCCATAGGCATACGATGGCAACAAAACAACAGTTTTTCCTACTATGACAAGACACTGAATTTTGTGGGATCATATCTCCCAATTAGAATATCATAGAGACATGGAGGCAGGCTCATCTTACTCGAGCTACCAGTCAGTCTTTAAGCATCATCTTGGAAATAGCATAGCCACATCCTAGCAACCATTTACAGCACCCTAGCAACAGCCCCCATGGACCATTCAAAATGGCTGAGAGTCATATCTTCGGATCAAAATGTCCTAGAGACCTGCGAGTTGGCTTGTTTCACTTAGGTGAGCAATCAGTCTTCAAGTATCATCATGGAAACTACTTAGCCATGCCCTAGCAAAAATCTAGAGCACCCTAGCAACCAAACCCCATTGATTTCCATTCAAAATCACTTAGATCGGTACCTCTGCACCAGAACATTGTAGAACTCTAGCCAGGAGCCTTTTAAGTATCACCCTGGTAACTGCCTAGCAACAATATAGGGTTACCCTAGCAACCAAGTAACAAAACACATATCTCTGCACAAGAACATGGTAGACACTTCCAGGTTGACTCATTTGACTAAGGCTGGGAAGGAGTGTTTTGAGTATCACCCTGGTAACTGCCTAGCAACCAGATGGGGTTACTTACCAACCAAATTACAAAACACATGTGTCTGCACCAGAACATCATAGACACATCCGGGTTGGCTCATTTGACTTAGGCTAGCAAGGAGCCTTTTGAGTATCACAACATTGAAAATAAGGATCACCCTGGCAGCTGCCTAGCAACCAAATGAGCTCACCCTAGCAACCCAGTGGAAAAACACATCTTTCTATCTTTCTAGCTATCTATCTTTTTCAAGCCAACCTAAAGTTTGTCCACAAACTTTTAAATCTAGTTACTAGTTAACAGCAATCAACAGCATTTGTGGCATAATATTGATTACCATAAAAAAGCAGTGTGTATTTTAATGTTCATAGAATAGTCACCTTTACTTCCATTGTAAGTTACTCTAGCCAAAATGTTTGCTTTTTGCATTTTTCTTCTTTTAAAAAATAAAAATAAATAAAAGGCATAATAGTTTTTGTGGGAATCAACATTATGTTATAAATGCTGTTGATTAAGCTTGTGTTGAACCTGGAACATTCCTTTAACAGACAGGCCCTAGTTGAAGCATTCCTACCTACTTCATTCTAGAAATGTATTTTTTATTTTAAATTTAGATTGCTTTCTATTTTAGACAGCATATTTAAATAGTATTTGTCATAGGTGGATTCAATGGCTTCCTGCCAATGAAGTTACTAATCCAAACTCTAAAGCACTCACTGCTTTATTTAGCTCCATGTTTTGATGTATTTCATTTAGATCATTCCATTTCTTTTAAGTTGGACGTACAGTGCCGGAGGCTTGTAATCCATTTAGCTAATGACATCTTACTATGGCAAAATCATCGCACTTCCATTAACTCAATTATGGAGCTCAATTAGCAAATACATGCAGAGCTTTGTTTTATTTATTTTTTTCTAAAACGTTCCATATATAGAACTATCCATGCACTTGTATTGCTGATAAAAGACATCATTACTCATAACATAACACAATAAGAAGAATTAGGTTAAATTATATTCTATACACATGCAATGTCATGAACTGTAAGTTGACAATTCAAATGTTTTCCAATTCAAATTTTCTTCTCTGTTGGCTTATTGAAAGATGTTAAATGTAATTACAATGACATTTGTATAGTGATAGGAGTAATATAATGTAAAAGTTTGCAGATAAAGATTAATTGACTGGCTGGCTCTCAGTAAGACCCTGCCTCAGAGGCACAAGGAGTTACAATCTCTCCTTATTAGCAGACAGGAATGGGGCGGGCAGTGAAGGCACTGCAATATGAAATGAGTCACTACTACTATGAGGGCATATAGGTTAATTAACAAAGCATCTTACTGGATGGGATCCATTTGAACTGTGTGAGGACACAAAAAAGCACTTGGTGAAATGCCATCAGAATTGTTCAGAAGGTTGTAATGGGAAACTCGGATGAGTGGTTTTTGTGATTAGAATCAACCCCATTTATGAGATTATATGAATGAAAATGAATCATTTACATTTTGCTCTTTTATTCTCATTTAGAAGCACATAAAATATTATGGATTAAATTATTATATTATATATATAGATATATATAATATAAATATTTCATTTGCACACATTGTTAAATTGCAGGAATAGATTTTATATATATATATATATATATATATATATACACTATATATATATATATACACTATATATTCAAGACAATTTATTCAAAGACATCCTCCTCCTTAAAGAATCAGAGGATGCCTTTGAGTTTCATGTGACCACATTGGCATCATTGAAAACAAGGATCGATTTATTTTAATTAGCCATAACAGATCTATGTTGCCACTAAAAGACACCAAAAAAGGCAATTTTATTTGTATTCTAAGAAATTGAATTGACGGTAAATAAGTTCCCCTGGGTCATAACTGTTGGGAGTTAAAGACCAGCTTGACAATTAACCACTGAAAAACAGATTCATGACAAACGGCTCCCAGAAGCGTTTACACAGAATGGCTGCTGTCACTGTAATATGCACAGAGGACACATTAAGAATAAAATCAAGTATGTAGCTTTATGCAGGGATACAGAACATGCAATGTTACAAAATGTCAATTTGTTTCTTGAACAGGAAGATGGAACCTTTTGATCATCTATTTTCATCCCTATGATAGTATTCCTTTCATTTTTTCTATTTTTATTAAGCACTGTTCATAAAACTCACTATCAAGTAGTTACTGCTGTTATCAAAATAAATGCTTTTGAGTGGATTCAACATTGTTTCATGAATCAATATGTCATTAGCCAAATTAGTCCAAACTGGACTTTTTATCCAATTAGACTTTTATATCTGTGCTGAGTGGGAGGCATCTTTTTATTTTATAGGATAAAGGCACAGGGAACCTTTTGCTGTTCAAGAATAAAAGACATTCTGACCTGTTAAATGGGCATTCTGAACAATTGGACAATCACAACTGTAGAATATTTTTCATCTTAATGGTCATCATTTAATTCTGATTGTATCAAAAATGCTAAATGGATCACAACATGATGTATGGGGGGGCGTGTGTAAGACTATGCAGACCAATTACTAAAACAGCCAGTCAGTCAATAAATCAAATACCCCAAACCTTATGTATCTAAAATACATTTTAATCTTGCTCAAATTCACAATTGTTACAATTTGTAATCCAGTGGTAGTACCTTCCTTTCTTTAGTTCAAACATACTGTACAACAGCGGCATGTAAAGTGTGTTACATCAAGGCACAAGACAAATCCATACTCAGGTAAGCCTTTTTATGAGGCACTGCTTTAATATGATCCCCAAAATACCATAATGTGCTGAGACACATTAGAGGAACAAGGGACAAACCAGACTGTACATACTGAATGTGCTCTCTGCTGAGAGGAATGATTGAAGCAGTGATTTTCCTCCGATCCAAATAAGTAGAAAAATTATTATGGTTACTGATCACATCTCTCTCTTTTCTTTTTTTTCTTTTTTTTCAACATTTTGTTACTTCACTGGCTGGATGGAAACAATCAGTTCTATCAGCTGGAGTCCATTCTGATGAAAGTGAGGAGTTTCCATTCCCAGGGTTCTTAATGTGGACATGATGGTTTTCTTTTTTTTGACTGCAAACAAAGAAGAACTGTGGATGTGTAGACTGGTGATCTGTCAAAATAGAAGTAATTATGCATGTTATTGGCATTGTTTATAACACCAGCAACATACTGTATTTCTGCTTGGTGTAGTGTCCTCATTATAATGATCGTATAATCATATAATTTTGCCACATGAATAGAATCATTGTTACATTTAAATCATTGTGATATAATTATGTCTTTTCTCTATCATTCCTGTCATTTAATTATTATGGTAATGCAATAAAAATAACATGAATCTGATGCTTGAAAAGACATGAGAGCCTTAGAGAGAAATGTTCACGCACCAGATCCCAAAGGCCCATTCGGTTGTCTACTCCTGACTGAGTCTCCTTCGTCTACCGAATGCTTGGGAGCCCACATTAGTGGGGACAAATTTGCTGCTTCCAATTCCTCCTGAGCGGCTCAGGAAGTCTGCCAGACGATGGGTCACACATGTGGCCGTGTTACAGGCTCTCTTCTGTGTCTTAACACTGAAAGTAAAAAGTGATTAGGAATTTTAAAAGGGATAAACACTTTTTTTTTTTAAGTATAAATATGGGTGTGTGTATACATTATGAAGTAGTTTCATGATAAAAATGCAGATATTTAATGTTATGTATATTTAGCAAAGTGGCAGCAGTAATATATCTTACCTAAAATGTATACTTAAGCCTGGTTACATTTAATATGTCAAATTGAATAATGTTTGTATTTCTGAACTTCAAACAATCAATAGGCAGAAAAATCTCATTCTAGAAATATATTTATTAGAACATTAGGAACAAATTGAAATCACACAAGACAGGAATTTTTGCTGTGTGTTAAAAAAAAGTTCATTCTCATCCCCTTGATTTTATGAATAACCTAAAAAGTTCTGGTGACTATATGAAATTAGTGGAACAGAGTCTGCATGAGATTCGTTACTCTGCCAAAGAAAGTAGAAAACAAAAGTTCTTTCAAGTCAATCAGGCAAACATTCCACATGCACTTGCATATCAGGCCAAGCATGGGTTACAGCAGTCACAGATTAGATATGATTGAGTGCGTCTCTGTATCCAGCAAACGCATCACTCTCTTCCAGACTGCGCTTCCTGCCCGGTGTGCCCGCTCCTACATTGGTGCGTGGGTATGTCTGCAGTTTGTGCAGCTCCTGGGACAGTTTCCCCAGCACACAAGTGCTGAGACTGGAGCAGCGCTTGGACACTGGTCTACCCAGGCTGTGAAAAAAGAGACCACATGCAGAAAAAATCATAGACACATGCAAGAGCATTCTTTCTGCTCATATACAGAATAAAGATGAATGACAGAATGCATGTTGACATGCTTTCTCACACTGTCATTATGGTCTTACAGTATGTCCAATAAAACAAATCATGCTTTGCTGGTTTACATTTCATATCTTTACTTTGATGATACAAAGCATATCATGCAGGCATCTCTTTACAAGTTATCAGATCATGCTTTCGTCCATGCCATTTGATATACTCTTTCTCATGCATTAACAGCAAAAAGACATCTCCCATAAATCTATAATATATATGAAACAAATAATGTTTCATGCACAGAGAGTAAGCTGGCAGAGAACACAACAGCACTAATCTAAAAAAGAATTCATTACATGGAAGCACATACCTGTCTTATAAAACAAGTTAAATTACACTTGACATTGAGGCATTGCTCTCATGTTGGAGGCATTTCAGTCTTATTGTCTTAAATGTGAGAGAAACAAATCAGTGCACACTCGCTAAACAATTTAACGGATTACCTTTCGAAATATCTTCAAGGAAAAGACTGTAGTGGGATTTTTACCTGTTTTCTTCTGTAGCTTGTTGCTCCATGTCCTCTGTCGTCATTTGCACAAATTCTTTGACAATCGCGTTAAGCAATCTTCTCGCTTCATAGTCGGTAAGTGTAGTTCCATCTTGTGACGATTCTAGTACAGGCCTGCAACCCAATGTGTTCGTGATTATCATGTCTTTCTTTGCCGAGATCTATACAAATGGTTTGTGAGTGGTCTTATTTTGTCTATGATAAAAGCACTTTTTGCTTGCTATGACAAATCCTAAACATAATCAAAACAATCTTCTAAGAGTGTGGCACTTAAAAGCTGTCCGGTTGCCAAGTTAAAATTTATCACCCGATCAATACTGCCATAAGCAGAGTGGGTTTGGCTGGGAATCATCCGATGTAATCAGAAGACTGATAGTGCATGATGCCACAACCTCTAATGAAAACATATGCTCTCTTGCCGCTCTCCAAATAATTTTAACAAAGTACCAATTTCACTTACATAGATGCATATTTTTAAATTATCAGGGCAAAAATGCTACAGTTTAAGCTCATCACATTTATCAACATGACATGACATTTCTTGAAATCCTCACCTGGCTGGAGCTGCGTTAGAGCTGTACATCTGGCAAAGAATCAGAGCGTAGGCAACAAGAAATGCAGAGATCTTCAACATAACCATGGTCCCCTGTAGCGAGACATTTTGCTATTAGATAAGTGAAGTCCAGTGTGACCAAAGAAAATTTTAAATGTCTTAACAGGTGAAAATTTTCATTATCAACTTGAACCCAAGCAATTTTAGCTGTTTCTTCTTGTCCTTCCAACATTAAACAGTCATTCCTCTCAGTCTGCTTTTGTGTCTGCTCAATAGCATTGGCACACCATTTAACAAACTTAAAAAAAGAAGAAAACAACTCACACAACAGATCTAAAGTTAACATTTGGAAAGCACTAGTTCTCTGCATGTTGTTATGCTCCTGTTTGCTACAAGAGAACCAAAGTTTGTGTGGTTGGGGTAGACGTCTCCTACTGTCTTACACTATGCTATAACTGCAGCATTAAAGATATTAGTCTGCTGATTTCCATTCCAGCAGGACCCTGTGCATTAGTGTAATGAGCTGCTGTCTCTGCACCCCCAGCCAGGGCTGAGGAGCTGTCCAATTCTCCTTGAAAAATCCATATAGCATACCTTTCTGTGCAATCACAAGCCAAACAGTAATGTATATACCATTAAGCGCCTAACATTTTATTTAGTTTCACACATCCATGGTACTTATTACCCATTAAGATATGTAAAAAGTATGACACATCTATTATAATTAGTTTTACTTACCTTAAGATGTTAAGCTCGTACAAGAGAAAGAGAATAGAAAAAGATTTTTCAACTTGATATTTTGAGTCTGTTGCATCAAGCTACAAATACACCTGCCTATATACCCACTATTTGGGTCTCACTATTGACAGTGTGGGTGTTTAATGGTTCTCCAACAGCCAACCAGATCTCTCTGCTCCCTTGTCCAACCAATCAGCTTGTCCTCATGTTCTGGAAAATGATAAATAGTGTGTCACACCAATGACGTCATTCCTCAATCACAAACTGCTCCATTCACAAAAATTCACCAGTGCTCAGCAAGTCAATTTCAAGTCAAGTAAATTTTAATTCTATAGCACATATAAAAACAACAAAAGTTGAACCAAAGTGCTGTACAATTAGATGCAAAAGTGTAATAGATTACATAAATATATGAAAGCAATCCAACAATATAAAATCAAACAGAACAAAACCCAATAAACAGAATGTAAACGTGACTTTAAATAGTAGCAAAAGATACAGAGTAAAGATACATTTTAAGAGAAGCTTTAAAAGAATTGTTTGAAACAAAATTTTGAGAGTACAGAACTCATTTCTTAAAGGAAACTGTTAAAATGAAGTCTATGATCTGTTTTATAGTTGTAACAATTCTCACTTAATGATTCTGAATTAATCTATCTGTCTGTCTGTCTGTCTGTCTGTGTTAGAGAGTACTATTGAGACACTCTCAAAAACCATTGTCTCTTTGCATACTGTATGTGATATGGCTTGATTATACATATTGACTTTGCATGATATTGTTCTTGCCTAATGCTTGAATTATAATTTTCAGGTTTTATGTTTGCGATCGCTGTTCAGGAAACTGGGATTAAAGCACACTCACACACACACACAGTTATATTAGAAATAAAACATGCTTAAAGCAACAGAGGAAAAAGGACAAGGCAAGTTGTTGCATGTGCGCGTGTGCGTGAGTGTGTGTGTGGTGTGTGTGTGTGTGTGTGTGTGTGTGTGTGTGTGTGTGTGTGTGTGTGTGTGTGTGTGTGTGACATTTCGTGTATCAATGTCAAATTCTGAGCAAGACAAATGCTGATGGGAACAAACTCAAATACCATTTTCACTGTGTATCCTGTAATAATGTGGGTGATCAATTGCAGCTTTGCTCTTGTCTTTATTTGGATTTCCATGTTGGTGTGTACATTGGTCCAAATCAAAGAGGTTATGACTATAACAAGTCTTCTATCTCAGTCCCAATTTCTGAACTCATCCTCTTCCTTGTTGGTCTAATAAACCATCTCCACTGAGAGACTGTGTTTGCGTCACATATGAACCCCATTAGTCTGGATGAGCCTTTTAGTGCAATCGAACCCAAAGCCACGCCAATGACGGAATCAGTAAATCTGGGCGACCTGACAGGACCAGGGACCTACGCTCAGCTCCACTACTGACGCAAACTACACTTGTGAGCGTGATGGACTCCTTTAGTCTAATGAAGGGTCATTTCCGCTAGCAGAACACTTTGCCTAGACTTACCACGTCAATAGATCAGTGAGTAAGCAAACAAAGTCAGCCCGCAAGTTTTTATTTCCTGCTTAAAACTTCAGAGTCAATATTGTAACCTTTAAAATTTTTGTCATATTTTAACATCACTCATTCCACTCAGCCTTGTGTAAGTTATTTCAAAAGACAGATAATCATTTTGTTTTTTAAGCAGGCGATGCCTTTTGGATTACGTTAGTCTCTCTGCTCATGAGATGCATCAACCCACTTCTATGCAGCTACCTGAGATTTATTTCAAAACTGCCAAGATTTCAAGCTGTGAGGAACAACATTGATCACTGCAGCTGTTCTTATGATGCAGGAAACTTTTGACACATCAAATATCTGTAGCTTGTTTGGACTACATGGCTGTTTGAACACCTGCAGGTGGAACTGCACAGGGATTAAGTGAGATTTGTAGTGCCTCTGAGAGGAAAACCAAACACAATTCATAACCCTCTCTGAGACAAAGGGTTGCACTAAATGGTCAGAGAGGAGCCAGCGCAGTTCATCCCTAGACATTAAGGAAATTAGATTTAATCACTGAATGTTGCTCATCAATCAACCCTCTTTAGCGAGTAAGTGTTCATCATAATTTCATCTGTGTTCATTTACTAAACACACACACACCATTCTTTTAGTTTGACTACAAATTAAAAGCCAATGGCATCATCCGACTTGGACTGGCATGCTACCAAGTCACAGGACTGAAAAAGAAACGCTGAAACACCTCAGATGGGTATGAGCAGGGTCCATTCAAAACTGCTTGCGTGCAACATTAAAGCAGTATGCGACATGCAGGGAAAAGCTGTTTCAGATACAAAGTGGCCTCTATTAATTATTACTTTTTGGACTTCTTTCAAAAGAGTTACAAGAAAGTAATTATTTTCATAAGGTGCTCTTGATGCTATGAGGTCTCACTTACTTGTATTGATTAATCTATGTTCACTCATTTTTCCTCTGTTACCACATATAAGATGTTTATTTTGGGTGTACATATTGATGTCCTCATTATATATCACAAATGCTTTAATCCTCTGAGACCTGTTGGATTTATCTATCCATGCCAGTGAAATGGCTCAGTAGAAAATGCATTGGATAATAAGGCCCTAGACACCAAGGGATGGACCATCAACAACATGGAATATCCCACTACAATTGAAAAAACCATGGGGTCTGATGACATGTTGAGCAGTTTATTTGATTTATGATAAGATTAATATGGGAATACTTAACCAGTTTTGGGTAAGTTGCTCTAAAAAAGTGAATTACTATCTACTAATTACATCTTCTACAGTGTAATTAGATTGCTGTACTAATTACACTGTCTGAAAATAATTGCATTACATATTACTAATTACTTTCTAAAACCTTTATCAACCTCATCCAGATGAAAAACACAAGGATAGACATGAAATTGTTATTTTAATTATTTCAAATAAATCATATAAAATCAAATAAATTATTCATGAACTGGCCAAAGAACTGGGACTGCATTAAATTAGAAAGCAAACATTTTAACATTAGATGTTAAATTTCTATTTTAAATTAAATTGTTTTATATAGAATTGTTCTATAGTCTATACAGTATTTAACAAAATGACATCAGAAGTAACTGTAATTAAATTACTGAAATTGTAAGAGTAATCTTTTACTTTTTTCAATTAAAAGTAATTTAATTACAGTAATTAATTACTTAGTAATGCATTACACCCAACACTGTACAGCCATGGCCAAAAGTATTGGCAGTGACATAAATTTTGTGTTTCACAAAGTTTTCTGCTTCAGTTGTTGTGGTGTTGATTCACATTGTTTCTAGATTATTGTGCAGAGTGATCAGATGCATTTTAAATAATTGCAAAATGCTTCATTGGCTTTATCGCAAAAGCCCAAATTTCACTGTCTTTTGACCCTGGTACAAAATGACCACATAACATAATTTCACTAATCATTTCAGCAGCACCTGGGAAAGTGTGAACGAGTACTAGTCAGGTGAAATCACTATATCATTCTGGTTGGATTATAAGAGCTGACTGATTGCTATAAAAGAGGGAAGAAGTGCTTCCAATCATTGTGTTCTTGTTAGCAATGGTTACCTCTAAAGAAAGATGTGCAGCCATCATCACTTTGCATCAGAATGGCCTCACATGCAAGGAATTGCTGCAAAGAATATTGCATCTGAAAGAACCATTTACCGGATCATCAAAAACTTCAAGGAGAGAGGTTCAACTGCAGCGAAGAAGGCTTCAGGATGTCCCAGAGTGTCCAGCAAGTGCCAGGACCATCTCCTCCTGAGGAATCAGCTATGGAATCGAGTCACCACCACTGCAGAGCTTGTTCAATATTGGCAGAAGGTTGGTGTGAGTTCATCTGCACGCAGAGTGAGGCAAAGACTTTTGTACAATGGCCTGGTGTCAAGAAGGGCAGCAAAGAAGCCACTTCTCTCTAAGAAAAACATCAAGGACAGACTGAAATTCTGCAGGAAGTACAAGGATGGGACAGCAGAAGACTGGTGTAAAGTTATTTCCTCTGATGAAGCCCCATTCCGACTGTTTGGGACATCTGGAAAATTGATAGTCCGGAGAAGAAAAGATGAACGTTACCATGTCCTGTGTCGTGCCAACAGTGAAGCATCCTGAGACCATCCATGTGTGGGGTTGCTTTTCATCCAAGGGAGTGGGCTCTCTCACAATTCTGTCCAAAAAACACTGCCATGTTTAAAGAATGGTATCAAAAACGTCCAGCAAGAGCATCTTCTCCCAACGATCCAAGAGCAATTTGGTGATGATCGGTGCATTTTCCAGCATGATGGAGCACCATGTCACAAGGCAAGAGTGATAGTGAAGTGGCTCGGAGATCATTGCATTGAAATTTTGGAACCGTGGCCAGGCAACTCCTCGGATCTTAATCTCATAGAGAACCTGTGGTCAATCATCAAATGGCGAGTGGACAAGCAGAAGCCAACAAATTGAGATAAACTCCGAGCACTAATAAGGCAAGAATGGATCGCCATCATTCAGGATTTGGCCCAGAAGCTGATATCCAGCATGCCAGAGCGAATTGAAGAGGTTATGAAGAATAAGGGTCAACACTGTAAATATTGATTCTTTGCATATATTGAATGTTTTTGCCAATAAAAGCCTTTAAAACTCATGAAATGCGTATCATTGATTTCCAGTATACCAAAGAAACAAGTGAAAAATAATCTACTGAAATATTTGAAAATAATCTACACAAAATTTATGTCACTGCCAATACTTTTGGCCATGGTACTTAATACCCTGATATTTCAGCAAATGTGTAAAAAAAAAAAAAAAAATGCAGACGTCGGTTCAATTCCTGTTGCTTATAGACATACACTTTATTTACCTATTTCTTATTATGCTCTCAAGACAGCATTTCCCGCAATGCATAGTTTATGAATACAAGCTCATGCAATCTATATAGGTTGCAATTAAGATTAAAGGGTAATGCCACTCTAAAGGCACTATCATGTTTCTGATGTGCTGTTCAGTACTAAAATGTATAAGACTCTTTATTTATTCATTCATTTATTTGTTGGGGTTTTGTTTTCCATTTATTTGAGTGATTGTGGTGCACTAAAAAGTAGAACGTGTTGTCTCACTTTACATTTGAGCTGGATATTTACAAGACAGCAAATATTTTTCTTGAAATTAATATGACATTTTTTTCATCCCCTAATTAGATTATTTATGACTAGAATCTAGTTTTAACTTGACAGTAACACCATAAACCCTGTAATCCCTGAAGGGTAGTAACAGAGTACAGTTGTAACAATGTGAATATTTCCCTTCTCATGCAACATTATCAGTGTGCCCATTCACATTATGATCCTCTGTCTGTGTGGTAAATTTGAAGGACACTGTCCACATTGCTGCAAAATTATTAGAGAACATCTGTTCAAGGGTTTTTTATGTGAATAAATCATTATTCCTGACTGACAATGAAAGGAAAATGCTTTTTGTAATTATTGTTTTGTCTACTTAAAATAACATATTTTAGAACATGCTAGGATGCACGGTCAAAGAGAAAATCAGGTAAACATGCAAGATGGCCAGCGGGTGACAATTAATGTTTCAACTGTACCACCAAATCTCCTTCTAGAGTTTTGTTAGCTTTTATGCATTAAAAAATCTTAGGTTACTTAGCCAGACAAATAAATGAATGAAATAATTGGTAAAAATACAGATATAGGGATAGACGGATGGACAGACAGACAGATAGATAGACAGATAAATTTACATTTAGTAATTTAGCAGACACTTTATCCAAAGCAACTTAGAAAATGAGGAATAAACGCAATTTGTCATTCAAAATCCAACATGATCCGCATTATCGCACTGCTAAATTCTAATCGTAGCTGGAGTAGTAAAGAAGTTATAGCAGAAGAACCAGATTTTATATATATATATATATATATATACTTACATACACACACTGGTGGCCAACAGTTTGGAATAATTTACAGATTTTGCTCTTACTGAAAGAAATTGGTACTTTTATTCACCAAAGTGACATTCAACTGCTCACAATGTGTAGTCAGGACATTAATAATGTGAAAAAGTACTATTAGAATTTGAAAGAAAAAAAAATATTACTTAATCTACTTCAAAGGGTTCTCATAAAAAAATCCTCCACTTGCAGCAATGACAGCTTTGCAGATCCTTGGCATTCCAGTGGTCAGTTTGTCCAGATACTCAGGTGACATTTCACCCCACACATCCTGTAGCACTTGCCATAGATGTGGCTGTCTTGTCTGGCACTTCTCACGCACCTTTCAGTCTAGCTGATCCCACAAAAACTCAATGGGGTTAAGATCCATAACACTCTTTTCCAATTATCTGTTGTCACATGTCTGTTTTTCTTTGCCCACTCTAACCTTTTCTTTTTGTTTTTCTGTTTCAAAAGTGTCTTTTTCTTTCCAATTCTTCCCATAAGACCTGCACTCCTGAGTCTTCTCTTTACTGTTGTATGTGAAACTGGTGTTGAGCAGGTCATTCAATGAAGCTGTCAGTTTCTCAAATTAGAGACTCTCTGATGTACTTATCCTCTTGTTTATTTGTACATCTGGCCTTAAACATCTCTTTCTGTCCTTGTTAGAGCCAGTTGTCCTTTGTCTTTGAAGACTGTAGTGTACACCTTTGTGTGAAATCTTCAGTTTTTTGTCAATTTCAAGCCTTCATTCCTCAAAACAATCATTGAGTTTCTAGAGAAAGCTGTTTCTTTCTTCTTCTTTTTTTTTGCCATTTTTGAACTAATATTGACATCAAGACATGTCAGTCTATTGCATACTGTGGCTACTCAGAAACAAACACAAAGACAATGTTAAGCTTCATTTAATGAACCAAATATCTTTCAGCAGTGTTTGTTTTTTTTATTATTATTATTTGATCCCCTTTTCTCCCCAAATTTGGAATGCCCAATTCCCGCTACTTACTAGGTACTCGTGGTGGTGCAGTTAATCACCCCAATCCAGGTGGCGGAGGACAAGTTTCAGTTGCCTCACCCTGGATTCGAACTCACAACTCCAAGGGTGGTAGTCAGCGTTAATACTCGCTGACCCATGCACACTTTCAGCTGTATTTGATATAATGACAAGTGACTTTCTTGTACCAAATTATCAATTTAGCATGATTAATCAAGGATAAGGTGTTGGAGTGATGGCTGCTGGAAATGGGGCCTGTCGAGATTTTATAAAAAAAAAATACTTTTTTCAAATAGTGATGGTGCTGTTTTTTTACATCAGTAATGTCCTGAGTATACTTTGTGATCAGTTGAATGTCACTTTGGTGAATTAAAGTACCAATTCTCTTTCGAAACAGCAAAATCTGTAAATGTTACCTAACTTTTGGCCACCTATGTATACAGTACTGTGTAAAAGTCTTTTGTCTTAAGATGTTAATTTATATCT
>JAVLUX010000003.1:36980833-37120833 GCA_032164185.1 Moxostoma hubbsi | reverse complement strand
GTCTTTAGCTGATTTTTTAATGTTGAGCTCTCAACAGATTGGGTGGGGATTGGAAGTGAATTCCACCATTGAGGAAAAGAGAATGTGAATGATCTGGAGAGCGACTTTGTGCCTCGTTGCAATGGAACTACCAGCCTTGGCTTGTTCTTTGATTGCAGGGAGCAAGAGAGGACATAGACCTTGAGGAATGAGTTGAAGTAAGAGGGTGCTGTTTCATTAGCTGTCCTGGCAGTCAATGTCAAAGCCTTGATTTTGATGCGGGTAGCCAGTGGAGTGAGATCAAGAGGGGAGTGACATGGGCACTCTTTGGTCATTTGAAGATCGAATCGCTGCTGCTTTCTGGACACACTGCAGTTGCTTAGTTGTGCTAGTGGGGAGGCTGGCCAACAAAGCTCTGCAGTAGGCAAGTCTTGATATGGCAAGAGCTTGGACAGGAAGTTGTGCAGCATATTCGGACAGGAAAGGACTGATTTCCCAGATGCTGTAAAGTGCATAGCTGCAAGACTGGGCAGTTGATGAGATATGACCAGTAATCTGGTCCATCAATCACAGATTCCTGGCTGTTCTGGTTGGTGTTAATATTGTTGATCCAAGATGAATTGTGAGCTTGTGGTCAACAGATGGGTTGGCAGGGATTACCAGAAGTTCTGTTCTGGCACGGTTTAGCTGAAGGAGGTGTTCCTTCATCCAGGCAGAGATATCTAAAAGGCAGGCTGAAATACGATCATGCTGGAATGACAGATAGATAGATAGATAGATAGATAGATAGATAGATAGATAGATAGATAGATAGATAGATAGATAGATAGATAACAGAGTTAATCATTGATAAGTCAATACAAAAAGCGGCTTTAGAATACAATGTATTGTTTACAACCATATTATTGAACATATTATTGGCATACAGTTCACAGCAATCCATTTCACAAGTGAATTTGTCAATCTGTTGGAGATTTATTATAAGGGCTTGTTTAAGGACCCGTCAATGTACACTTGCATCAGACATGCTTATGTAGCGTCTTGGGTACGTTGCGTCATAAACATAAAATGTTTAGGTCACTGTGTCAAATTAAATATAGTTTAATACTTAATCTTTAAACACATCTTGAGATCCCTTAGTTCGCATTTGCGGTCCTTCAAGTGTTTTGAACGTAAGAACTTAACGCATGTTTGTGTTGTTCTGCATACTGAAGTGTTTTCTTCTCTGTATAAACTGCACGTTGCTCATATAGCTGAAATTTCACTTACTGCCCTCTGGAGTAAACAGGTGGTTATCATGTTTACGAGGCTCATATACGTATGTGAGGGAGAGACAGAGCATCATCATGGTTAGTGTGAAAAGATAGTGTAACAAAAAAAAAAAAAAATCCTGTTGTTTTTACAAAAAAAAAATAAAAATCTCCCAGCTGTGGTTGCCAGAATAATTATGTAAAACATACTGTAAAAATGTAAACAACTTACAGAACAACCTGTACATTTTATAGTTTAAAACTGTTATTTTTACTGTATATTTTACAGTGCAGTACCGTCATTTTATATTATTAAATGATACATTTAATATATTAACCTTGTGAAATCTGCTTTTAACTTTATAAAGTATCAACCAAGTAATTGCAGATTGGCACATGATGACATGAAGTGCATCGATGGTGGCCCTTCCAGGAGCAATGTCCAATAAACATGTAGAGAGAGAGTTCAGTGTCACTCACACAAACACAAAAACCCATCAGGGTAACACATGTGAAATGATTTTAAACTAAACTACATTAAATATAACACAGAACACCCCAAAGTACCTAACTGATATTAAAAATAAGAAGAAAAATAACTATTCCTATATATCCCATAATATAATGAAATGTAATGGGTCAAGCATGGAATTCTGGAAACATCCGTTAACTGTTTTTTTACCATCATTTTAACAATAATTGAAAAAGTAAATGTACTCTCTTGTTAAACATAATTTAGATTTGAACCATTAATTATATGGGAAAATCATACTTTGCATCTAAAATGTTTCATTTTTCCAACATTTTGCTATAAAACTACATGTATTGTCATTTTAAATATTTTAGACAATTTTAACATATCATAACACATTTTAGCAGTAACTGCTCATTCACCAATTTATGTTTTTTTTTTTACTGTAGCATTTTTACAGTCTTTTACAGTTAAAATTACAGACATTTTTTACAATGCAGGATTTGGCTGCTTTCATATTTAAGTACTCTCAACAAACGTCATACATTGTGTGTGCAACAAGAAAACCCCATACATCTTAGCACATCATTATTAATCACCTTTTCATGTCTCTCTCTCTCTCTCTCTCTCTCTTACTCAACACATTGATGGTGCATATAGAACATGCGGGAGTCCAGTGTCTAACAAGCTTCTGAAAGCCAACCAAACCATGAAGAAAATACAACATTTGAACTATTTTAGCCTCTTTTTTGGAACAAATTAAGCAAGAGAGGGAGTGGTGTTTTGTGTGTTGTCACCATGATCTGTGTCCCATTTGGTTAAGTTGGACCCTTTCAACTCTATCTCAGTTCTCCTTGTGCATATGCAATTGAAGGCATATATACATTTCGGTGGAGAAGTTTATGTATGATTCACCAAGAATCAGCTATAATCTTTATTTGAGCTATGTTATTGTATAATCTAATTTTGAATCAATTTAATTAAAATTATTAAGTAGAAACAACAATATTTAAATAGCAACTCTGAGTTAAGTATACTTGCATCTAGTTACCTTAAATAGTTAATTTTATATGAAAATCAAGTTAAGTGTTTATATGAACATCAACTTAATTACACAAGTTTTGAAGATGCCATTACTCAATGTAATAAAGAAAACTCAATCAGTTAAGTCAACTTATTAAGGTTTTCAGTGTAAGCACCTGACTCTAACCTTGATTTTTGCTGTTTTTCAAAGTAAAGTGGGGACGAGTTGAAATTATTTTCTGTGGTAATCAACATTATGCCACAAATGCTGTCGATTGAGCTTAACTTTTATTGAATCCGAAATATTCCTTTAATTGAAAACACCCACGTCATTGTCATTCCAGACATGTGGGCATAATAAAAAATTCTAACAGTTAATTTAGGCTAGTCAATTAAGCAGAATGAAGCACTGGGAGCTTTTACAGTAAATGATGACTTGAAAACTGCTCGTTTACAATAGCAGGAAGAACTGCTGATTATGACTCAGGCCGGTGTGAGAGGAAAAACCATAAGGTCAATGTATATAGCACAGAACCTACAATCAGTGCAAGATCTGCAAGAATACAATTCTGTCAGTATCTCTTTCTTGTCACAAGCAAGGAGCTGCTTAAAAGACTGATAAAAGCTATGGCCTGAGCTGACCTATCATTTCTGTTTTTAGTTTTTAGAACTAACTTTTTAGAACCATTATTATCAATCTTCAGTCCTCTTTAAAATGTTGAATGCTTTGGAACTTCAACCAAACGCACATCAAATATAGAAAGTGACTTTTGTCAAAGTAAAGTTACACACTGATAAGTCCCTTCTGCCTTGTATGGATGAGCGTGATCACATAGTAGGCTATATTTAACCTGCTAAAAATCTGAACTGATTATCGATTAATCAAACTCAATGCAAGTTCATCAGAAGTGATTTTCCCATCCATACAATCTTAACCCTGAAGAGGCGGGGGATAGAGCAACATGTACACGATGAGCTCCTACATCTCTCTCTCTCTCTCTCTCTCTCTCTCTCTCTCTCTGACAGAGAACATAGAGGTTGAAATAAACTTTTCAGAAAGCATAGATTATCCCAAAGTGTGTACATCTAAAATGGTGTTGATTAATCGGTTGACATCTCTGCTGCTCTCTATGTCTTGGAAGCAAACTCTTGTATGGTTGTGCAGTTTGCTCTTTACTGGACCAACACCTATGCCCATGATAGGGAATATAATGTTCCTAACCACAGAGCCTCACATCTACATGAAGAGGCAGAGTGATATCCACAGACAGGTATGGATAACAGTTCTCTCTCTCTCTCTCTCTCTCTCTCTCTCTCTCTCTCTCTTAGTCCTAGTTTCTTTCTTTATATATATACATTTATTTTACCTGAAGTATACAGGTGCTAGTCATATAATTAGAATATCATCAAAAAGTTGATTTATTTCAGTAATTCCATTCAAAAAGTGAAACTTGGATATTATATTCATTCATTACACACAGACTGATATATTTCAAATGTTTATTTCATTTAATTGTGATGATTAAAACTGACAACTAATGAAAATCCCAAATTCAATATCTCCAAAAATTAGAATATTACTTAAGACCAATACCAATGGATTTTTAGAAATGTTGGCCAACTGAAAAGTATGAACATGAAAAGTATGAGCATGTACAGCACTCAATACTTAGTTGGGGCTCCTTTTGCCTGAATTACTGCAGCAATGCGGCATGGCATGGAGTTATCCCTATTGCTTGTACACTTTTTTTCTACCACATCTTTTTCTTCCCTTCGCCTCTCTATTAATGTGCTTGGACACAGAGCTCTGTGAACAGCCAGCCTCTTTAGCAATTACCTTTTGTGTCTTGCCCTCCTTGTGCAAGATGTCAATGGTCGTCTTTTGGACAGCTGTCAAGTCAGCAGTCTTCCCCATGATTGTGTAGCCTACAGAACTAGACTGAGAGACCATTTAATGGCCTTTGCAGATGTTTTGAGTTAATTAGCTGATTAGAGTGTGGCACCAGGTGTCTTCAATATTGAACCTTTTCACAATATTCTAATTTTCTGAGATACTGATTTTGGGGTTTTCATTAGCTGTCAGTTATAATCATCAAAATTAAAAGGAATGTACACTTGAAATATATCAGTCTGTGTGGAATGAATGTATACATTATACAAGTTTCACTTTTTGAATGGAATTACTGAAATAAATCAACTTTTTGATGATATTCTAATTATATAACCAGCACCTGTATACAAATAATCATATCACTAATGTATACTATGATTACTTTTTATAAGACATGCATTAAAGTTTGTTACTTTAAGTTACTTTACATAAAGGCTACTTTTAGTTCTATACTCAATGTTTTTTAAATAATTTTTGGACTCCACTGCATCAGCAGCAACATTAGAGCGATGGACTTTATTCCATATTGCTGCACATTTTGCAGTTGAACTATTATGTTCCCTGTGGGCAGGACCCTTAATGTTTTTAAAAACGGCACTTAAAAGATGTTACAGTACAACAAAATCCCTTAAATCAGACTTTTAATGCACATTAAAGACCGCTAAGGGGATGTTCATACCCAACACGTCCTTGTGCTAAAAAGACGCAGTGCCACCAAAACAGTATAAAGCATGTGTCTCGAGAAAAGGCGGCACAACTGTCCGTCTATCCCATGTTTTAGGAAAACAATTGTAAAACAGCGCAGACAGGTGCAAAAACGCGTTTACACGCAGCAAGCGATAGTGGTGTTTGAAAAGAACAAAAGATCACTTCATTTAGCGTTGCATGTTTGGCAGAGCACTGCTGCACTCAGACAAGACCGTTTCGCAGAATGGCCAAGACATGCTGAGTCAGCTGAGTCTCATTTACTGCCTAACTGTTCCCATGACGGGGGAATCTAGCCCTCTAATTATACTCTATTCATTAGTAGACATATGTTTGGCAGAGCTACAATGTGAGTGGGAGTGAATTAATGACTATTGCTATTTATATTCAGATTTTTAGTCTTGACAAGGGAGGAATCTCAACTGTTATTTTAAATGAATATGATGCCATTAAAGAGTGCCTGCATCACCAGAGTGAGGTTTTTCAGACCGGCCATCCCTCCCTTTATTTGAGATGACGACCAAAATGAGAGGAAAGCATTTTCTTATAAAAACTAATTTAGGATTCTATTTATTATAAAATAGTTTCCTAGAATAGCTTAATATAGAATGTTCTAGATTGTTAAACTCTGTCATCTGAGGCTGGGTAATTCAGAGAAAAAAAAATATGGTTTTATGTCAGAGTTAGGGGGGATTCCTTTGAGGTAATCAGATTATCAGGATTGTAATTTTTGTAATTTGTGTTAAACCCACGAGACGTTGTTTGACCAATAATATTTGGTTAAGCATGCAGAATGTTCATCATTAGCTAAACCTTTTATTTTGTTTCCAATTTTAAACCTAACACTTCTGGCACTGTTTATTTGTCATCTAGGACTTCTGAACTGCAAATATGGCCGAGATTGGATCGAACACCACAAACTGGCTGCAAACCCCAAGTATCTTGTTACCAATGCTTTGTCCAACATCACCAAACTCATCAGTTCTTTTCAGCATATGACGAGATCTTCAATGAAAACATGGAGCTGGCAGCCAGTGGCTGGGCCTTCCTGTACAATACCTTCCCCTGGATTAAGTACCTCCCCTTTGCAAAGCACCAAAAGCTGTTCTGCAATGACAGCGAGGTATTTAACTTCCTTCTGCAAATGACCAAGCGCTTCTCAAAAGAAAGAGTTCCCCAGTTGCCACAACATTACATCGATGCCTACTTGGATGAGATGGAGTAGAACGCCACTGATAAGGCAATGTCTTTCTCTGTTGGAGTATTCATCTTTGCCAGCAAAGACAATTGTCTGCTCTGGGCCATGCTCTACATGGCTCTATATCCAAGTATACAAGGTTGGTGTCCATTTATTGCTCATTGGTCATTTTTCATATTTATGCTGTAGCACTAATCATGTTATGCTTTCATGTGCAGATAATGTCCAAGGGAGGTCAATTGTGTCCTGAATGTCAGGCCTCTGGCTCTTGAAGTTAAGCAGAGGATGCATGTGTTGGTGGGGGCGTGGTTGAGCGCTGGCTTGTGAATGGAGAGTGAGATCAGGAGATGAGAACAATAAGGATCATCACCTGGCAATGACTGTCTCTAAAAGCTGTTCGTCATTGCAGTGAGAGTGGAGACGGGCATTAAGAACGAGCCAGACGCCAATGAGGAGGAGAGAGTTACCACACACAAACAGAAGAGACTGTGCTGAACTGATTTTGAGTTTAAAAATAAACGTACAGTTTGAGTTGGATTCGCCACCTCCCACTTCCTCCTTTGCATTGAGAAAGAGAAGTTATCTGTTACAATGCCCTATGTGGAAGCAGTGCTGCATGAAATCTTGTGCCTTTGCAATGTTGTCCCACTGGGTATCTTCCACGCTACCTATCAAGATGAATTGGTGCATGGCTATACGATACTCAAGAACACCATGGTGATCACTAACCTGTACTCAGTCCACTTTGATAAGAAGTACTGGAGTGATTCATCCATCTTCTTCCCGGAGAGGTTCCTTGACAGTAATGGCAAAATTTGTCTGACGTGAGGTATTTCTACCCTTCTCAATAGGTATGCCTCCAAATCTTTTGTTATCATCATGTTTTGGAAATGTAGCCTCAGCAAATATGTTACATCTGCAATTTAGGCTTGTCTCTTTTTTTTTATTTGCATTAATCCAATCTCTGTGCTTTAATGTTCTGTAGACAAATGTCACCATCTTGGTGAGCAGTTGGCCAGGTTGGAGATGTTCTTATTCTTCACCACATTAATCCAGAGGTTCTGCCTTCAGTTCCCAGAGGGCTTTATTCCAAATCTCAGCCCAAAACTTGGCATGACTCTGCAACCTTGGCCATACTCCATGTGTCATCAGAAGAGAGCAGTAAAACTCCCCCCATGAACTCTCGCACATATCCACTCACCTCAGGGGATCCTACCAAGAAACGCAGAATGGCATCTTAATTTCCCATCTTAAATTCAATCAGATTTTCAGATCAGATATTGACTTGTTAAATTCTCTGAATGTGTCCTCAATAGTTTCACTGAACTCAGGTGGTGAGTACTGTTAACAGTACTGTTAAAGAATACATGGTATGGAGAGCAAAGTGTGAGGACATGTGGATGCCCAATGAGAAAATTACATGGCAGTAGCAAGATAACGTGTAACATGTATGTTTGATGACTTAATCAGTAAAATAAACTAAAAAATGTACCGTGTAGCAAATGAACCTTGCATGTGAGGCATTATGTCAATAATTATAGGAACTCTGTCTGTTTCAACATTCCCCCATTTCTGGAGTCAGGCAAGTGAGAGACCAGCTGCATTTCCAAAAAAGTTTTGGACACACTTTATGACTCCCATTGGCTTAATGTTGAACTAATTTTGTACAATATATGTTTATAGTACAATATAATTTTTACTTTACTTTTAAACAGTTTCTGTGAAAAGACATTGTTCTTGTTATAGTAAAACAAAACTGAAAAAAAAAAAAAAAAACTTTCTAGAGGGTAGGGTAGCCAGATATCCTAACTTATTCTGAAAAAAAAATTGTTTTGTCCAGTATTTCTTCTCTCCTAAAATGTTTCTATTGCCTATGCGGCTTTCTCAGTCACGTGAGTATTCTGATCAAAGATAGCCAAGGATCTAGCTTGTAAAACCATTCAAATCTCACCGTGTTATTTGAAGTACATGATTGGATTAAACTATCCCCTATCAATAGACATCCAGTTAGTGAACTGATTGAAGAGTCAGTTTTAAAGAGCGCATAAATTGAATTTTTTTCCATCCCCATGGAGGCTGCACTGACATCACACAGCATGTTCATACAAAAACATGTACCATTTCCCATTCATACAAAAAGCATGTGGATGCTGCTAAAAGAAAGTGTGCCACACCAAGTGTTAGTGATTTTTTTGTGAAGCAAAGTTCCGAATATGACAAGGTGCACGCAAGTGAAGGACTTTTTTCTTATCATTCTGTTGTGCATGGCTATAGCTTTGTACATTCATGACCTGAGAAAAGGCTTGCAGTCTAGGCTGGAGGAATCATTCATACCCTCTGACATTATAAGGCAGTTGGATGCCTATAATAACATGCGATTCAATTGTGTGCCACAGCATTCCATTTCATTTAGGCCACTCACATTTATTGTAATTTTAACTGTGATGTCTTTATTTTCACACATTCATAAATTGAAGATTATGATTTGTGCATTGCCTTTTGGGTTTCAGTCTTTCATTGCACTGGCTTTCTCTTCTTGTTGAACTCAAAAGCTGGAGTAATCATAGAATACTCATAGGAGAGCTAGCAGAAGACTGTCATTATGACGCACATTTTGCGAGAGAACGCAAAATAATTAGCAAGAAAATGCAAAAGCATTTGCTTAACCCCCCCCCCACAAATAATCTCCCCCCCAGTGGCTCTTTGTTAAAAATCAAGTGGATCGCCAGGTATCTCACCATTCACCAACACATGATCATTTAAAACTTTCATAGAGATAATTTTCCTGCAGAAAGTGTGGTTGCGATTGCAAATCTTGAAGTTTTGATTTCCTTTCTCCCGAATTTGGCGTACAGCCTACTCCAGGTGAACAAGGTTTGAAATGAACACCTGCCAAATGCAGATTTTTCATGCAGAGTATTTAGCTGATGTAGCCTAACAGCCACTGCGGAAGGCAACCAGCAAGACTTCTCAATGTCATATATTACAAGAAATTTGACAAAGACGTGTGATTGACAAAACGTGATTATATTTTGAAGAACAGATGAAAGAAAAGCCACCGATGCGCGTCCGCTGTTCACGAGTGCAATGAAAGTGCTTCTCCAAGACACGCACATGCATAGAATTCTGGGCATCATATCCCAAAAACTGTTGCTCTTAGCTGTTAAGAGCATATTCTATGAGCAATTTTATGAACGCAAGATATTTTTTATGTATACCCAGGGTTTGATATTGCACCCGCCACCTGCAAAATGCATTTTGCTCATCTACCCGCAAAAGGTGTGACATATGACATATGTCATATGACAAGAAATGCTATTAGTCAAAAAGTCACGCGTTTGAAGAAATACACTTTATTATATTTGTAAGAACAAACAAAAGAAAAGCCGTCAATGCTCATGTCTGATTCGCTGTTTGTTAAGAGTTGTGCAGCACGAGTCTGTCTCGTGGAGCAAGCTCATGTAAAGATTTATCACTCCTTTTTCTCTGTTTTATTTGACTGAAAACTGATTGCATGAATAATGTAGTCTATGAGAATGCTGCAAATGATCTCCGACCATCTCATAAGGTGCTGTGAGTTTAGTTTGCTTTATTTCCATGGAGCAGTTCGCTCTTACACATTGTGAACGCAATTCTGCAGGTTGAGAAATATATACAGGTATCTTTTATTAAAGAAACAAAGATGAAAGTGATTAAATCAAAGTAATACAATACAAAGTAACAGACACATTCACCTTGAACCTAAAATTGAGTTCTATTTTATTTTCTTTAGGCAGCCTAAACTGCATTACCAAAACGCAACACAAACACATTCGAAAAGAACAAATTTTGCAGCATTTTTGAGAACACAAGAAAATGTATTAGGCTTATTTATTATGATGATTATTATAATTATCTTTACATTTATAATTGTCTTTAGTTCTTAATTTGCAGGGTATTAGTAATTTTTCTGCTTGTGTGATAGCAAATGGGGCCGCTGGATACAGAAAACTTTTGGATTTGGATTTTTTAATAGTAATTTCAATTGCTTTTTTCATGTAGTTTAAAGAGCAATTTGAATTTAGAAATGTCTTTTGTTTAAGTTTTTTGTGTTTCAATAAATTAATTTAATTTTCAAACAAAATCAATAACCGTTGGTTTAATGGTTGACCATATAATCAGATATCTCGATATTTTAAAGGCGATTATCATAAAAATATTTTTTACATATCGCCCAGCCCAAAAGGGTAGTTAAATTTTTCATGAACACTTGTAAAATGAAGCAACTTTATGGAGATCCGTGTACTCAAATCCATATTGCAACATGTTACCTATTAATTTTTGTATTTTAGTTTTTTTGTGTGTTTTTGAGTAGTCTATGGGCAATATAAACATTTTATTTTATTGAAAAACGTTGTTTTTGAAAATAATAAATTATTAATTTGTGCTATTGCTCTTTCGAAAATATGCACAACCAAAAATAAAAAAATTGGCTCCAGTTAAAAAAAGGTTCCCAACCCCTGCTTTAGTGTCTCAGTATAAAGGCAATGCTTTTCGTACACTCACCTAAAGGATTATTAGGAACACCATACTAATACTGTGTTTGACCCCTTTTCGCCTTCAGTACTGCCTTAATTCTACGTGGCATTGATTCAACAAGGTGCTGAAAGCATTCTTTAGAAATGTTGGCCCATATTGATAGGATAGCATCTTGCAGTTGATGGAGATTTGTGGGATGCACATCCAGGGCACGAAGCTCCCGTTCCACCACATCCCAAAGATGCTCTATTGAGTTGAGATCTGGTGACTGTGGGGGCCATTTTAGTACAGTGAACACATTGTCATGTTCAAGAAACCAATTTGAAATGATTCGAGCTTTGTGACATGGTGCATTATCCTGCTGGAAGTAGCCATCAGAGGATGGGTACATGGTGGCCATAAAGGGATGGACATGGTCAGAAACAATGCTAAGGTAGGCCGTGGCATTTAAACGATGCCCAATTGGCACTAAGGGGCCTAAAGTGTGCCAAGAAAACATCCCCCACACCATTACACCACCACCACCACCAGCCTGCACAGTGGTAACAAGGCATGATGGATCCATGTTCTCATTCTGTTTACGCCAAATTCTGACTCTACCATCTGAATGTCTCAACAGAAATCGAGACTCATCAGACCAGGCAACATTTTTCCAGTCTTCAACTGTCCAATTTTGGTGAGCTCTTACAAATTGTAGCCTCTTTTTCCTATTTGTAGTGGAGATGAGTGGTACCCGGTGGGGTCTTCTGCTGTTGTAGCCCATCCGCCTCAAGGTTGTGCGTGTTGTGGCTTCACAAATGCTTTGCTGCATACCTCGGTTGTAACGAGTGGTTATTTCAGTCAAAGTTGCTCTTCTATCAGCTTGAATCAGTCGGCCCATTCTCCTCTGACCTCTAGCATCAACAAGGCATTTTCGCCCACAGGACTGCCGCATACTGGATGTTTTTCCCTTTTCACACCATTCTTTGTAAACCCTAGAAATGGTTGTGCGTGAAAATCCCAGTAACTGAGCAGATTGTGAAATACTCAGACCGGCCTGTCTGGCACCAACAACCATGCCACGCTCAAAATTGCTTAAATCACCTTTCTTTCCCATTCTGACATTCAGTTTGGAGTTCAGGAGATTGTCTTGACCAGGACCACACCCCTAAATGCATTGAAGCAACTGCCATGTGATTGGTTGATTAGATAATTGCATTAATGAGAAATTGAACAGGTGTTCCTAATAATCCTTTAGGTGAGTGTATATCTTAATTTTGGACTGGATTGCTCAACATTTTACGATAAACTCTTGAAAGACAAGAGCACACCAAGAAAAAGTGCAAGGTGACAATAGTTACAGATGCGGATGCACCCTCTATTTCGCATTGATCTGCACCTAGATATGGTGCAGATTATATGTCCATTTAATTTTTGCTTGGAGGCGGCATCTTTTCTACAAGCAGGAATCTGGTCACCCTATTAGAGGATAAATAAACATATAAATCTGTGTGATGTTTGTGTTTTAATACTGACAGTGAGGTTTTATGAGTTGGGTATTTTCTGTCTATCTCAAAAAACCTTTCTTTCAAGTGTTGCATTTTTCCGAAACCAAACACCATATAAACAAAGCTGAAATGGGTGTATATAGAAATTAACCTAGATATTTCCTGAAACTGACTCCAGATTTTGAAGTACACTTTTGTGAATCTGTTAACCTGGCACATTTCAAAATAAATGGTTTGCACTGGTAAATTTTTGGACACTGACATGAAACATGTAACTTTCTTTCCCCCCTATTCCTTCTGCAGTACCTTCAAAATTCCCAGATCCACACAGTAAAAACATTGACAGACCAACCCTCCCCTTAATCTACGTTGTTTATAGGCATCACTCATACAACAAACTGCACAGGACAGAACACTCAATTAAAAATGAGAGAGACGAGAAGGGGCATTGTTGCTTTGGGTAAGCTGTCACAGTGATGCTGTCATTTGAAGAGCTAAGGCTTGCCTTTTATACGACCTACACTTGGGGACTCATCATCTGCTGACTGTCATCTTACAGGCAGCCCCCCCCCCCCCAAGAGAATGCTTGGGCTTTCATCTGTGAGCACGAAGGAAATAAACAGCAACATGCAACTAGACGATGCATTGTAGCACACCCAGATAATGTAAAAAACCTGTTGCAGCATTTCCATGAAGGAGAACTGTAAAAGACATTGGTGCTCGAGTCTGGATTTACCTTAAATAGGTGAAAGGACACGTTCAACACAATTAGTCTTCCTTTGTGCAATTCATACACTACATAAACAGTGTCAAGAAAAAGTATGTGAACCCTTTGGAATTAGCTAGTTTTCTGCATCATGGTAATAAAACATAGTATCATCTTCAAAGTCACAAGTATAGACAAGTACCATGTGCAACAACAACGCACAAACAATTATAATCTTTCACGTCTTTATTGAACACATCCCATTAAATATTCACAGTGCTGTTGAAAAAGTAAGTGAACCCTTGAATTTAATAACTGGTCAATTTTCCTTTGGCAGCAATTACCGCAACCAGGCATTTCCGGTAGCTCTAGATTAGACCAAAACAACATTCAGAAGGAATTTTGGACCATTCTTGCTTATAGAACTGCTTCAGCTCAGCCATATTCTTAAGATATCTGGTGTGAATGGCTCTCTTGAGGTCATTCCACAGCATCTCTAATGGGTTAATATCTGTACTCTGATTGGGCCACTAAAAAAAGGTAGATTTTCTTTTCTTTTTAAGCTATTCTTTAATGGATTTACTTCAATATTTAGGGTCATTGTCCTGCTGCATCACCCAACTCTACTGATTTTCAGCTAGTGCACAGATGATGGCAAGCAGTCCAGTTCTCAAAGCAGCCCCAAATCATTATGCTCCCTCCACCATACTTCACTGATGGATCAAGTTGGTATGCCTTTTTTATGGCATATGGAGTGCTGCGTGTTCTTCCTAAACAATTCAACCTGAGTTTCATCAGTAAACAAAACATTTTCCTAGGGGAGTGTCAATGTGATCTTTGGCAAACTTCAGGCACAAGCAATTATTTTGTTGGAAAGAAGAGTCTTCCTTCTTGTTGTCCTGCCATGGACACCATGTCTGTTAAATGTTTTCTGTACAGTAGACTCATGAACAGAGATGTTAACCAGTTCCAGTGATTCCTTTGAGGCTTTTTTTTTTTTTATTTACCTCGATTTGATTGCCACTTCTAGATAGAGTAGTCACAGTACTAAACTGCTTCTATTTACAGACAATTTCTCTCACTGTGAACAGATGAATATCTAAGCTCCTCGAGATAACTTTGCAACCCTTTCCAGCTTTATGATTGTAGGTCTTTTGAGATCTCTTATTTTGAGACATGGTCCTCTTCAGCAGACACTTTTTATGAATAGCAAACTCAATTGTTTGAGTGCTTCTTATAAGTCAAAGTAGCTCTAACTCACACCACCAATCTCGTTTAATTAATTGGATACCAGATTTGCCAACTCCTGACTCTAATTAGCTTTTGTTGACTTCATTAACCTAGGGTTTCACATACTTTTTCCAACATACATTGTGAAGGTTGAATGATGTATTCAATATGTACTAGAATACAATTATTTTTGTGTCATTAGTTAAAACAATGTGTTTGTTCATTATTGTATCTTAGATGAATATCAAACCAGATTTGAAGACAAATTTATACATAAATGCAGGTAATTGCATAGGGTTTACAAATGTATCTTGCCACTGTATACTATGTCAAATATTTGTACACAATTTATGAATTTATGTGTCTAATGATCTAAAACAACTTTTGATCTAAAGACTTGCAGCATGCTAAAATTCTTGAAATCAATTTTGTAGATACATTTATCTGCATATAAATTTCTTTAAAAAAACAACAATAATAAGGTATAATTAGACTGGATAGGAAAGAAACCATGTCTAACAAGTGCCCTACATATATGGCAATTACAATGTGGTATTTAATAGTTTTGATTACTTTTTTTTATCATTTTAGTTTAGAAAATACTACTAATAACGAAAGAGTAGGTGCTTTCAATCCTTTAAATTATAAAAAAAAAAAAGTGGTTTGCTTGAAGTTTATGATTCTGTAATGTGCATCATTTCTGAGGCTTTGAAACAAGCAAGTACACATCCGCTCACATGCAAAACACAGAACGGACAAAAAATATGACACAGACAGAAATGAATTGAGAGATTGGAACTATTCAGGGATGGTGCTTTTATGACAGCTATAAATAATAACAAAAAAGTCAATTCTCTCCCACAACCCTGAAAAAGTTGAATGGTTACATCAGACATTTTTATCTAAATGCTACATAAAAAAAGTTAATACCATCATAAAGGTACTGATGACAAGAACATCGGAGGTCACCGTGGTGTGGTGAACCCCCCCCCCACACAGTGAGATACCACAGTCCGCTTCGACGATCGAGCGAGTGGTCAACACAAGGGGGTTGGGGGCACTGTGATGCTCAGATCCGATGTTACCCTTCTTGACAACCTGAATGACGTTCTGAAGGTTGACCAGCTGAGGCAAAGGCTCCTAACCTCAGCAAAAGGAGGGGGGAGGGGAGGGGTGACTGAGCAAGGTGGGTTCCCGGATCCAAGAAATGAATAACACAGTCTGGAAAGAGAAAGCACCACAAGCTGCTTTGGGTGCGCACAAGCCCCCAACACAGAACACCCTGAGCACAGGGTAAAGTGACTGATGAACACCCACAAACAGGGGGGGAGTGGGTGGGGGGGATATCTGGCAACACCATTGAGATAATGACTCAAAACAGCAAGCTTTAGAAATAAGGAGGCTTTCGGTATAGAGTGGTTATGAGCAGGAACACAAAGACAGTGCACCCAAAATAAAATAAAACGAACAAACTGAATAACACAACACCCAAACACATCAGCAAATAGCATTCGATTTTTTTAAACTCCTGAAACAATGATAATAACATGTTCTTATGGTACAATATATGTCCACTGTATGTAGAAAACAGACACTTTGTTATTTAAAAAATATGTAATATTATATATATATATATATATATATATATATATATATATATATTCTTTCTGTGCAGAGATTAAACACTTGTTTGGTAGTAAAATGTGCTTATTTATTTCTTATTTCCCCCCTTCTTAAATATACTAGCTTGATTTACACTGCCTACTTGAGAACCTTCCTCTACAGAGACAAAATGAGTTTCGGCAAGTGAGGCACAGAGAGGAAGAGACAGAGATCAAGTCAGTCTCCATCACCCCAGACATCCCTCATTATTCTAGTGGAATGCCTCAATTTCTTGAAAAAATATAACTATTAGTATTAAACCTGCCTTTTGGTGAAGAATAAGAAAATATATATAAAAAATAAAAAGAAAAAAAACAAACAAAAGAAATCATGTACAGCTTTCAAGGTGAAAACCCTGAATAACTTGAAATATTTGCACTGGCCAGATTATGCGTTTGGCAATAATTAGTTTAAGTAAAAGCACGTGTTTGAATAATGCCAAACAAAGTAACACCCAAAGCAATGTTTAGTCTATGACATGCATGCTAAACCAAACAAACATTTAATTTTTACTTAAGATTCCTGAATCCCAATGCTTATCAGGGGGTCTCTGCAAAAATATACATGGCTATACTAGTCTGGAGCAGCTGATAAGGACTGGTGTTAATATCCAGGACTCTGCACTTTGAGAGATCTCTTTTTGTTGTTAATACAAAAAATAGAAACCTTTTTCTCCGGCTCTGAAAAGAACTTTTTAACGTGCAAGTTATTTAGAAATTGCAGAATTAACCTTTTACCTGCAAAACAAGGAACGATCCTTCACATGAATCCTGAGTAACCGTGAAAAAATATATATATCTATTCAAACGTAAAAAAGGAAAAACGTCCTTTCACTGGACCAGCTTTCCTGTCCCATTTGCTATGCTTTTGAACACAGATGGTTGTACAGAGAAAACTCAATGATTGGCAACTCAGTATTTCTGAAGGTTAAAGGAAAAAAAACACCACAAATGGGGGGGGGGGGGGGGGGGGGGGGTCTACCATACAAACAACAAATGCAAATGAAAAAAAGGTGATGCACATGAATAAAAAGCATCCAAAACGATGCAGAAGTCAGGTCATTTTTCAGTCAAAAAATGTCAGCATTTCCACTTATCCTAGTGACTCTGTTCAGTAATACAGTGTTTTATGTCACCAACATGAATTGGGGACTGCACATACAGTGCAGCGTACACAGTCCATTGTCTGGACCACAATAAAAATAAAAAACTATTATATATATATATATATATATATATATATATATATATATATATATATATATATATATATATATATATATATATATATATAAAACAAAAGTTCAGACAGGCACATTTTGAATTATGCTTCCCAACACAGAGCCTGAAACGGTCAGACAGTCTTTCGTGTTTTTGAACTGTTCACTTTGGTAACGAGTGTCAATTATTTAATTGTCTTCTAGCCATATTTGTGTCCTATTTGACATAAGAAGTACCAATGTGAGAATTAAGAGCTTTATGTTCAAGGCAGCATAACAGACAGGTAACCATGGATGGATTGCACGATTTTTTACCACGTTTTCTTCTAATCTCACTGCGTCTTCAAAGATGTGTTCAGTCTCCACTGATTCTCCATGGGGTGAAAGTGCATAGGAGTGGTGCTCCCACCGAGGGTCCTCTCACAGTAGTAAGGCCTTTTTTTCAACACAATGTGAACTGCATTAGCTTCAGAGTGTTGGCACAGTGACTAATTTCAGCGTGGGTAGATCCTGCAGGGTCTTCCTCTGGGTGTCAATGTGTGTGTGTGCACGTGTGTTTAGGTGAAGGAGAGGGAGGGGTGGTTTAACTCTGTTCAAGCCCCTCTCTGAGCTTCAATTCTTGACCTTACTCCTGCTACTGCCGCTCCTCCTCCTCAGCCTCCTCTTGAATGACCTGGATGTCGTCAGAGGAGGAATTGGATTGAGGAAGGCAGGGACTCTCGGCTTGCTGCTTCTGCTGAGTCTCCAGCTCTTTGAACTTCTCTTCTTCCTCAATGGTCTTCTTCCACACCTTGTGGTTATCTGTTAAGTGCTGCATGATGTTGCAGAACAACCGCCGTCGACCCTTCCTCCTCTCTGCGAAGAAAAGTACTCCATTAGAACATGCACCACCTCAAATAAGTAATTAGGGGTCCAACGGTTAAAATGTCCCACAATTGATTTTTACCATATTCTGGTATGGCTCGGTACATGGTAATAGGGTTGCACTGTTTAGGAAATTTAAGGCCGATACCTATGACCAGAATTTTAAAACTGTGATCGGCCTTTATCAGTCTGATTGACAATATTTATTTCTTTAATGAGGCCCTTCCATCAGGCTTTCAGAACCATTAAGTTTTCTGCTACAGCAAAATGCACAAATACATAAATTACAGGCAAAAATAAACTTTTTGGAATTCTATCGAAACAGATACAGTATGAAGAGTCCAGTTGTCACTATATAAGATAAGTATGACATACTGACAATAGAAGTGATTTACCATAATTAATATAAAAAAAATTATATTCTCTCATCACTTACTCACTCTCATGCCATCCTAGATGTCTATGACTTTATTCCGCTGAACACAAATTACAATTTTTAGAAGAAGATTTCTGCTCTGTAGGTCCTCACAATGCAAGTGAATAGGTACCAAAATTTTTAAGTGCCAAATGCACATTAAGGCAGCAAAAAGTCATTCATAAGACTCCAGTGGACCTGCAGAGCTGAGATATTCTTCTAAAAATCTTTGTTTTGTGTTCAGCAGAAGAAAGTCAGTCATTCACATCTGGGATGGCTAGTGGGTGAGTGAATTATTAGATAATTGTATTTTTGGGTGAACTATGCCTTTAATATTTATATTTTCAGGTCTTTTTGAACAATAACACTAGTACAAGTATCTACTGGGCCGTGGTTGAACTGTACGTTTTTTTTCCAGGAACCATCTCACCCCTATAAATCAAGGAGGTTGTGTAAATAATTACAGAATTTCCATTTTGGTTTAATTAAACCTTTAAACAAAGTTAACTGTATTTATATCTCCATACTTGGTTCAACATCCTCATCCAGCTCTTCATCTTCCGTTTCGATGTCTTCCATCTCCTCTTCATCGTCAGAGCCTTCTTCGTCAATCCAGTATCCTGGCAGCAGACCGGCAGCATCATATGAGTTACAAAGAGGCCCAACGATGTGTGTAATAAAAGACTCCTGCAGTTTTGCTAACTGTGGTGCCGAGCGGTCCATAAATGGGCTTACGGGTAACCCTAGTGTGGACTCCTCATCACCCTATAAGCATAAATTCAAAAATATACAAATGTTGAACTCATGCTGCAAGAAGAGAGTGAGATTGTCTACTTTATCTAAAGCTATTAAAACATACCTGCTCATAAAACTCATTGACGATTCCCTCTGTCCATTTGAGGTGAAGGCTGCGGTCTTTGGCTGGCCCATTAATATCTGCCAGCTTAATGCACACTTGGCACACTAATAACCTGTCATTTTCATTAGTCCATTCAATGCCTGGACTATTCACATCATTAACCTGTTAGACAGAAAACGATCAATCACAAAAGATCATGCCAGTACCAAAAAAAGCAACAGTTACATAAGAAATATGCTAAATGTTCTGCAGGGTCATGCAACAATAGTGCACCTTGTGTGTGTGCGCAGTTAAAGGGTTATATCACACAAAAATAAAGATTCTGTCATCATATGGGGGACTGTTGAGACCAAACACATTCTTACACCAAAAAAACTTAGATGCAGCACAACAAACAGAACAAAACGCAGATCTCGCAAGATGCGTTTTTAAAAACTCCTTAAAAATCATCAAGAACTTTAAGAAACAACACAATGAACTGACATCACACTGTAAACAACCCTCTCAAGCACTCATGAATGAGAAATGGACATTAACATTTTCACTGAAAAATGACCTACATTTTGGGTTCTCACCAATCTTGTCTTATTCCCTAAAAGACTTGGACTTTTAATATAGACCCATAAATCTTATGGACTATATTAACTTTTGGGTCCTTTAAAGCTTTAAATTAAGGCACTATCCACTCCCATGTATTGAAGAGACGGTCCACAATATTTATTTAAAAATCTCCTTTTGTGTTCCTCATAAGAATAAAAGTTATGAGATTGGAATGACATTAAGGTAAATTAATGATGACAGAATCCTCAATTTTGGGTGAACTATGTCTTCAACTTTTAATTTTATGCAATCACTTCCACTGAAAAAAGATTTTCAAGTTCTTTTCATTTCTAAGAGTCTTCATAAATCTAATCCAACCACTGACCTTGGAATTAAACTCAGCAAGGAAGTCAAAGTGCTTTTTCAGGTCTGTGGCGAGGATGGCCTCGATCACAAGGAATCGAAAGCGTTTAAACTCAACGTGGTCCAAGTTGCCAAGGAAGTTGAACTCTGGCTGGGAAAGAAAAAGGCTCCAGGCAGAGGCAGCGTGATGGTTCTCCAGAACCGAGCGGTCGTTATACAACACCGCCTGTGTGAGTGTGTGTGTGTGGGAATGGAGATGGAGACAGGGAGAGAAAGAGTAAGACATTTTATGCACATAAGCCAAGAACTTTCTTTAGCTGATAACAAGAATTACATCCTTCTGAAAATCATGGGCTGCCTTCATTACTTGACATGACAGTGTGAGAGCTAAATCTCTACATGATTTGTAACATTTGTTCCAAACCCATATGACTATAAAAGGATAATATTTAAAGAATGTTGTGATCCCTGTCTTCCATACAATAGCAGTTGATAGTGACTTGATTTGAGTGTGAAAAACATTCATTTATTTTTGTATACTTTTATGATACTTTTGGGTTCTTTTTAAACTTTAAAGTGAAGCACTATTAACTGCTATTGAATGGAAATCTGTGATCACAACATTCTTTAAAATATTTCATTTTGTGTAACGCAAAATAAAAAAGTAATATGTGTTTGGAATGACATGAGGGCAAGTAAATAATTACATTCTTTTTTAATTTTGGGAGAACTTCTCCTTTAGTTATATATTGCCATGTTTCACCATTATTAGATAGGAAGGTTTAGAGGGAGACAAGAAATGACAGAGACGATGAGGGGAAAACAGGATCGAGAAAGGACCATAAGCCGAGACTCGAACTCGGATCACCAGTTACGGAGCCGCAACAAATGTCGAAGCACTGTCAAAAATTTGGGGAATCATTCCATCACTTACCTGAGGAGCGTTAGTGGCTACAAGAAAGGCATTTGTGCGACCAGGATGATCATAGTCATGCATAGCAGCTGCTACATATAGTGCCATGAGTTCCAGAGCAGGCACATTCCAGGCCAGGCAGCCATAACTGTCATCTGAGAAAGAGGAGCTTTTGGACGTTGCGTATGCAACCCTGCCTGGGGAGATTCCACTGTCTGAATCTAATAAAAACAAAGAAGAACGGCATAAAAAATGTTACATTATTTTCTTGACTAAAAGTCCGGTATTTGTAGAAAAACCATAAAAACTGCCAAATCATGATTTTTACAACCATAGTTTTCATTTTCCTGTATTATTACTATGGTCTTACTACAAATATTAAGGTTTAAATATGATTACGATAGAAAAACCAAGTTCAATTTATTGCAAAGGAATGCAAAACTATTGCAAGGGCATGCAAAAATTATTGATACAAAAAAATAATACAGTACTCCTCCCAGCTCAATTGCCACTTGAGCCAGCTAGTGAAGTCACTGGTCTCAGTGTGATTCAACACCTCTGCTTGCCAGAGCTGGCAGCTGCGTGGACCAGCAGCAGAGTGACTCAGAGTTAACTCCATTTGAGAAATTACAAGGGCCATCAGCAGACTTAAAATAAGCCCCGAAAATGCTGAGCCAGCAGCCACCACAGGTCTTAATTGATAAAGAGAATCTCTGATCGATCAACATTTGCACATCTGGCTGGAATCACAAAAACTGTCCAGCAGCTACAGGTTCTAATTTATTTCTGATGGATCAGAGGGGTATGTGAGACATAATTTAATAATTTATGACTGAAGATACAGATGTTCTCAACTAAATCTGTCCATCATATACTCATTTCAGGAATGTGTGGCGTCTTTACCCTTACTAAATATTCATTTATCTGACCATTTTACCCTGGAGCAACATGGGGTTTAGTGCCTCGTTCAAGGGCTAAATTGGGGGTCTGAACCCACAAACTTTCAGCAACCTGCCCAGATCATTTACCACTAAACCATCAAACTAGAATGGAGTGTAAGAGCCCAGACATACCTGTATCACTTCCTGTGACATGCTCGTTATTTATTTGCTGAAAGCCTGGGATTGGCTGGGTGGTGAGATACCACACTGCATGAAGGACATCAGTGGCATGGACACGGTTATGATCTAGAGAATGAACCGGAATAACACTTAAATGCTTTACTGGAAACATTTTAAAAATATACAAATCTGCACTGGGGTCCAAATTGAGAAATACTGAAACAACCAAATCCCCAGATTTCAAGTTTAACTTCAAGAGTTTTATTCTCACAGGGGATATCACGATAGCCATTCTCCAGAGCACAGAAGTACGTCATGAATTCCCGGACAGGGATTTTGAAGATCTCAAACAGACCTGTGTCATGGAACAAAGTGTACGCCACCTGAGAGAATGTAACACAAACAGAACTTCATTAAAGACAAGACAACCAGTGAGCCATCGAATCCCTGCAGATTAATGCTTATTAGATACTGAACAAATAGTGTAGACAGGGACCATTAGCATTACAATCAACTAATTTAAATTAAATGTCAGTCACATCAGAGGAGTTCTATACAGCAATGGAGGTCTGCAGTTGGTTGTATTTATCTTTAAAGAACTGGTTTTAATTTGTTAAACAACAACCATGTTTTACTATCAAACTAACACAAGTAAAAACATAGACATAAAATAAATAGAAAACAGAATTTTTAATTAATCTAGTGCATACATTTTGTTTCCAAGACTACAGTCTTTTATTAGATAAAGGATGTCAAATAAAGGCACCTTTTCAAAAAGTTAATAAGTGTGTTAAATAACGTGATGGGATAAGATTCCAGCGACAATGTCTCCACTGAATGTGACACTGCTGCATGATGCGACACAATCACAACAAATCGGAAAATATTTAATGAACAGTTATGAGAAAATTTGGGCAGGCTACCCGTCATGGCACCACAGAAATAGAAACCAAACAATCAACAGAATCTCCTGTCACTCGTCGCGGTTGGTTAGCAAAAAAAAATTCTGACTAACTTGAGACCTTCAAATCGCTTGACGCTTTATCGTGCCTGGTTTGGGCTCACCCAAAAATTAAAATTCATGCCATCCTAGATGTGTATGACTTTCTTTCTTCTGCAGAATACAAATGAAGATTTTAAGAAGAAAATTATTGCAAGTGAATGGGTACCAACATTTTGAAGCTCCAAAAGCACAAAAAGGCACCATAAAATTAATCCATATAACTCCAGCGGATACCTCCACTTTCACATTCTTCTTTTGTTTTTGATGATTCACATTCTTCATGCATATCGCTGGGAAGGGAGGAGAATTTATAGAATAACAGGACTTAAATATTGATCTGTTTCTCACCCAGACATATCATATTGCTTCTTAAGTTATAGATTTAACCACTGAAGTCATATGGATTACTTTTATACTGCCTTTATGTGCTTTTTTGGCAATTCAACATTTTGGTACCCATTCACTTGCATTGTATGGACCTACAGAGCAGAGATATTCTTCTAAAAATCTTTGTTTGTGTTCTGCAGAAGAAAAAGTCATACACATCTGGGATGTCATAAGGGTGAATAGGTTTTAATTTTTGTGCGGACAATCCTTTGTGGATGAAAAAGTGAACCCAAATTTTGCATTCACATCATTTCTTGCTCTAAAAGTGGACTTTAGTGATGATCCGTTCATGATCCTGATCCTTGGTCCATTAACACTACATTTTACACAAATGATTGTAATAGAGTAGTGCAGAACTTACATAGCTGAGAATCCTTCCAGTCTTCCCTCCCGTCATGTCCATCAACTCAAATATCTGGAAGTTCCAGGTGTTGACTTTCTCCATGAGTGCTTCATGCTCTACCAACATGGGATCCAATGCAAACTCCTCATCTCCCTGCCAGAGATGAAACACTGTCAGCAGAGTGAAGGGAGATGATGATATTTTTTGATCATATACGTTCTGTTTGGCCTAACAACAAAGGATGTGTTGAACCACTCTTCAGTTATTCCTTGTGTCTTTTACAGAGATAAGGAAAACATTTTACAAAGTCAGCTCATTGATCTTATCCTTGCATGCGCTTACAGTAAACCCCCTTTGGGCAGAACAATGAACTGCAGGCTTGCAAAGAGATCCACTCAAAATCCACAGCTATAAATCCAGAAACCACATCATAAAGCAGAAAAGCATGGGAATGCAAATAAGCACAATGCATCTGCAGAAACATCTCTGCCCAAGTTATAAACTGCTTGGTTACCACACCAGAGCTCTGTTCTGCTTGTTCAACAGCTGGCCACTTTAACAACTGCCAGATTGCCAAATAAATAGGAATGAGAGAGAGGTAGAATCAAGACAAGGGCATTTCAGGTTACATAAAGAAAATCTCTTCTCGTACAGGGCTTTCTAAGGCATCTGTTATAAACAGCACTTCATAAATTAAAATTACTCGTCCACAAGCAACATTAGATTTTGATTTCAGTTCCCGAGGCAATGATTTAGAATTTAGTATAATGAAACCATTAGGGGATTATGTGAAATATTGCATTTGTGTGTGCGTTTCACCTCAGGATCTAGTGAGGACTGCTCTGTACTTGAAGTCTGTTCCTCTTCTTCGGACTGGTTTTTCTGTTTTTCCGCTGCTGTGCCTGGTGTTTTCTCCTCCTGAGACTCAGCCTCCATGCTCTCCTCTCGAATCAGATTTTCCCCTCCATACTCCACACCTTCAGCTAAGAAAGAGAGGAAAAGCATAATTTTGACCATCAGATCACAAGATAACAATATATTTATGATGTATTCAGGAATGATGTGACTGTTGTGAATAATGGTGGCTGTCTTGTAATAATGTACCTTTTTAACCTACCTGAGCGCATTCGTTGCATTTCATTGGCTGCTGGGTGATGGCCCTCGCCCACTTCCACACTGGAGACACCCTTCAGCATCTGACGGCCACAACTATTACAAAAACACATTTAAACAATCATCAATTATTACAGTCAATACAAACAGCCTAATCAGTCTCATCTTAGTAAGAGAGAAATGGAGGAAGATGTTCCAGAAGTTAAAGTACTTGGTGCACAAAGGGACTGAAGTAGGGCCACGATACTGCTGCTGGAAATCAGGGGAGCTTAGCGTGTAGCCCAGTGTTTTGTGCAGGTTGACGCTGGGCTTGGTGAGGAAATCAGCTGTGTCTGGGAACTCCACCGGAGAGCGTGTGACCAAAGAGGAGCCAGAAACAGCAGGGGGGCTGTGACTCGGTGAGCTGACCGGACTCAGGCTGGGAGAGGCACCTATTGACAGATACAGAAATGGTTTCATGCAGGGTCCAAAATTAACACTCGCCAAGCACCAAATAACTTTTGGACTGTAGTTGCAAAATAATGTTTTGAAATTGCAAAGTACAGGAAAGAATAAGATTGACTTTTTTTTTTTTGTTGAGCAAATCAAATTAAAGAGATCAAACAGTCTAATGAAGATAAGATCAGTCACTGATGTGCATCTTCTAAGAACTTCTACCTCAGAGGAAAATTTACCATAGTAAGTTTAAGGCAAATGGTTATTTTTCTTTTGTCGTAACTCCAGAACTTAACGTAGAGACACATTCCTGGCTCTAAATCACCAAAACCACAATATGAGCAAAAAGTCATGACCTAGACATTTTTGTGAGGGTGCTGTTTCACTGAAAGATGCGTTGAGTGACTATATAACCTGGTGCAAATATAGGCCTACTGGAAAACAGCTATATAAAAAAAAGATTTTCTCAAAAATCTATATTATGGAAATAATGCAAAACTACAAGGGACACACTGTGCCTTTTCAGATGTCCAAAAACAAGGTTTGTTTGTGCATAGGCCACAAAAATCCAAATCCCCAAAAAAGCCTACACACTATTGTAATTAAAAAAGACAAACTACTTTATACATATACATACATCGATCAGCCACAACATTAAAACCACCTGCCTAATATTGTGTAGGTCCCCTTTGTGTCGCCAAAACAAAGCCAACCTGCATCTCAGAACAGCATTCTAAGATGCTATTCTTCTCAACACAAGTGTAAAGAGCAGTTATACGAGTTCAAACCAGTCTGGCCATTCTCTGTTGACCTTTCTCATCAACAAGGCATTTCCGTCTGCAGAACTGCCACTCACTGGCTGTTTTTTGTTTTCGGCACCATTCTGAGTAAACACTAGACTGCTGTGTGTGAAAATCCCAGGAGATCAACAGTTACAGAAATACTCAAACCAGCCCGTCTGGCAAAAACAATCATCCATGCGATTATCTAATCAGCCAATCGTGTGGCTGCCGTGCATAAAATCATGCAAATATGGGTCAGGAGCTTCAGTTAATGTTCAAATGAACCATCAGAATGGGGAAAAATGTGATTTGAGTGATTTGGACCGGAGCATTATTGTTGGTACACAATATTAGGTAGGTTGTTTTAATGTTGTGGCTGATTGGTGCATATATAAACATATACATTTACTGCAAATTGGAAAACGTTTTGGTCAGAGAAGACTTTTTGCAGTGCCTGATAAGGAAATAATACAAAATGGACACTTACACCTGCCATTAGCAGGTGTAGCAAAGACCTGCCCTTGACCCTGATTTTGACACACTGTCAAAATAAGGGTTTCTCAGTATATGTGAATGAACAATATACACTTTGTGTGACTAAATCACACATTTGTGCTAACTTTGAACATATAAGATATGAAATGAGAGGTAATTATGCTTTTGATAGGCGCTGACCTGGTCTTCTGGGGACAGTATGGCCATAGGAGAGGGTGACAGAGGAGGATCTCTGTTTAGGGATGGTAAGCAGGTTGCTGTTGGGCCCGTTCGATACACAACTCTGGCTGTAGGGTAAAAATGTATAGAAGCCACTTATAAGTCCAGTTTAAATGACCCCCAATCAAAAAACAAAAAAAATGTAAACAAAGCTTCTTTGAAAGATTTTTATGTGACCGATCATTTGCTGCCAAATCTCTATTAAACACTCCCACCCAGAGGATAAACAGAACAATTACACAATACAAGAGGTCCTATTAAACCCATAGCTACATCTGACTGACTTCCAAAAATAGTCTGTATGATATCCGCTCACATTTGAAACTTCAAACAATCCACAGATATCAGTGCACCACAATCAAAATATAACCAAGGCTAGGGGGAAAAATGCAAAAGTGTCAAAAATGCTCCACATATTTACAAAGTGGAGACAAATAAAGGCATAGTAATTAATTAATTTATTTAATCTGCCATCTAACATTTCATACATTACTCTATTCCAAGCCTGTCTAGTTTTAGTTCCAGTGTAGACACATCAGTGACATGTAGCTGTAAAATATCAGCAGAGGTGTTTTAGAAAGTATAGCTAATAAGACTAATAAGAAACTAAAAGAGCAGAAATTATTATTATTTATTCCATAACATGAAACAGAATGTATTGAAATTATATGGACGACAGGTAATAAAGAGCTGTATAATCTAACATTGGGAATGGCCAATTATATAAAATACTTTCTAGCAGAACGTTTAGTTATGATATCTTGTGCTTTACTTACAGCTATTTCTGTAAAAATGCAGCATAAACTAGCATTAACACTTGTTAGAAGGTCAGAACCTTTGCGATGTGCCAGTGCAGAGTCATTACACTGACGCACGCTTCACAACACACCCACATGCACCTGCACGCGCGCACACACACACACACACACACACACACACACACACACACACACACACACACACACACACACACACACGCTTCCCTGTAAGTGATATAATGATGGAGAAAGGGCCTCTTAACGATATTTTATGTACAAAACAATACTCACAGATGGGACTTGTGATTGAAATCAAGTATTTGTCAACCTACGTAAGGCACATTTTTATCACCACAGAATCACGTCAAGTCTTAACTATCACCAATCATCACAAAATGACAAGTTTTTGTCTGCAAGCACTTTTCATGTGGAGTTCAAAGCGGTGCTTGAAGCTGGCACTGATGCCCTGAAACAAATCATGAATGCAACTTCATGATTCATGATGAAGGAAAGAGGATAACCACAGTCTACCGGAAGATTAACATTGTGGAGGTTGAGAGTTTATGAGATTTAATGCACGTTGCAATAAAATTAAACCTATAGGGAGACTAGTTATCCTCCAACTTAGTCGTTTAATGATATTTGAATTAGTGCTATTTTATTGCATTACTTTCTTTATAATGTGGAATACTTTGTCTGAAAAAATATAATAAGCATTTTATTGATAGATATTGTTTTCTTTCTTAAGATGCAAATACATTTATTTTGACAGGAAAAGTGTCAATTTTCAGAACTTTCAAAACAAATTAAATTGACAGCACAATGTTTTTCATTATAAACAAATAATTGATTGACACTTAATGTAACTTAATGTAATTACTTCATATATAAATATAAAATATGCTTATTGAAATATTAAAAATGCCCCTCTATATGAATACCAGGGGGCAAATATTGCCCCATAATAAAAAGTTACTTTCTGAACCTGCAGTACACCCATGCTCCTTTCTTGGTCCTTTGATTTAACACTAACGCATGTGTCCCAGATGAGTAGAGACAGAGCACTGAGGATGGAGAGTGCAGTCATAAGAGATCTGACCTGCTATGCTCAGAGTGAGATCTCTTTCCATTGGTGCGTTCCCAGCGTGAGGCGGCAGATTCCAAGGGAGGCAGAGAGGAAGAGGCTGAACTGCGCCTCAACTGAGGGGTGGGTAAACTGTTCCTGCTGCTCAGACCCTAAACACAAGTCAGTAGTAATGTTGTAATTTAGCAGACACGACTTAACAGTTTTGTATGTTGACTTCAAACACTTTTTCAGAAATGTAAGGTCATGGCAAGTTGTCATAAATGTTTTTTATGTTATAAATGTACCAATTACAATATGTGTTGGTCAAAAATGGTTTGATATTTTTGTGCATTATCTTTTAAATTTTTGCAGTTTCATGAATTTTACTGCTTACATTTAGCTGAAACCCCTATACAGTGGCATGCAAAAATGTGGGCACCCCTGATCAAAATTTATTTTGCTGTGAATAGTTAAGTGAGACGATGATGAACTGATCTCTAAAAGGCATAAAGTTAAAGATGAAACATTCTTTTCAAAATTGTAAGCAATAATAGTGTATTATTTTAATTTTGTACAATTTTAGAGTGACAAAAGGAATGGAGCACCATGCAAAAGTTTGGGCACCCCAAGAGATTTGAGCTCTCAGGTAACTTTTACCAATGTCCCAGACCTTAGTTAGCTTGTTAGCGATATGGCTTGTTCACAATCATCATTTGAAAAGGCCAGGTGATGCAAATTTCAAAGCTTTACACATACTCTGACTCCTCAAATCTTGTCCCAACAATCAGCAGCCATGGGCTCCTCTAAGCAGCTGCCTAGCACTCTGAAAATTAAAATAATTGATGCCCACAAAGCAGGAGAAAGGCTATGAGAAGATAGCAAAGCACTTTTAGGTAGCCGTTTACTCAATTCGTAATGTAATTAAGAAACGGCAGTTAATGGGAATGTTGGAGTTCAAGTTAAGGTCTGGATGACCAAGAAAACTTTCAGAGAGAACTCCTCATAGGATTGCTGGAAAGGCAAACTAAAACCCTTGTTTGACTGCACTGTTCTAATGTGTAGCGATACCAACACAAATATGACCTTCATGGAAGAGTCATGAGAAGAAAAGCTCCTTAAGTCCTTACCACAAATTTCAATGTCAGAAGTTTGCAAATTATGCATTTTAGAAACAAGTCCTGTAGACTGATGAAGTTAAAATGTAACTTTTTGGCCGCAATGTGCAAAGGCATGTTTGGAGAAAAAAGCGTGCAGAATTTCATTAAAAGAACACCTCTCCAACTGTTAATCACAGGGGTGGATTGTTGCCAGTGGCACAGGGGAAAATTTCTCTGGTAGAGGAAAGAATGGATTAAATTAAATACTAGCTAATTCTGGAAGCAAACATCACACCATCTGTAAAAAAGCTGAAGATGAAAAGAGGATTGCTTCTACAACAGGATAACGATCCTAAACCCACCTAAAAATTCACAATGGACTGCCTCAAGAGGGCAAGCTGAAGGTTTTGCTTGAAAATCACATTTGGGTGAAAATCACCCAAACAAGAATTGAAAGACATTTAGCTGGCTACAAAAAAGCTTTTACAAGCTGGGATACTTGCCAGGGGGTGTTACTAAGTACTGACCATGCAGGGTGCCAAAACTTTTACTTCAGGCCCTTTTCCTTTTTCGTTATTTTGAAACTGTAAAAGATGGATATAAAAAAGTACAATTGTTTAAAATATTAAAGAAATGTGTCATCTTTAACTTTACGCCTTTTGGAAATCAGGCTATCTTTTGCTCGCTTAGCTATTCACAGCAACAGAAATTTTGATCAGGAGTGCCCAAACATTTGCATGCCACTGTAATAGGCTTTTTTTATGGCAGATTCCATTGTGACTCCATATAGTGTGAGAACATGTCCCACTATTGGACCATATTGTCACAAAAAGTCAATGTGTGTTCAATGTACGTTTATTTTCACCTGAGCAATACCTATGGAAATGTTCAATAGCTTATTGGTAGGATTGACCTTCAAAAATAAACCTTGAGAACAATAAATAACAAGTTCCCTCAGAAATATTAGCTGGAGTAAAAAGTGTGAAAGTTAGCCCTAGTCACCTCTATAAATAATCGATAAAAATCCATCATGGGTAGGCTGTATTGTTAAAAAAAAAATTCAATCATCTCTGCTGACTTCTTGTTATCCTGCTCACCTACCTTCAGTGGTTTTCTGTCTCCTCTCTCTGAGGGGTCTTCAATCTCAGCACAGGGGTAAAAACCAGGAAAGGGGGTAAAGGGGTTGACCCGTGGCCGACAGGACCCAGAGAAAGCTCCCATGAGACTGCTGGCGCTGCGCAGTGAAGAGAGAACGTGGGGCGAGAGAGAGGAGTCCATCAGCAGGTCTGACACCAGGTTCCTGGCCTCATTTATTACGGAGAGATCCACGCCATTTCCACTCACTGCGCCCTATGTATTCATACACAATGAACGTTTGGTTAAAGAAGAATACACTTAAAATTTCGCACACCTGTGTATAGGGACATATACTGCCTACTTGTGGTCATTTAGAGGTAAAACAGTATCTTAAACATACAGCATGTGGTCCCTCACTGTTTTAGACTTACACAAGTAGTAACTGCAGCAAAGAATGACTCATTCTCAAAGCCATCCATTTGATAAATCCAGCCAAGTGCCAGAGACATCTTTTGATGATATCCACTCAGCGGAAAAAAAAAAAAACATTCATAATGATATTACGGGAAGAACTCTGGGTATCTATAAACTCTGCTAACTTTAATCCATCTTCAGTCTTGTGCGTACATGCTGAGCTCATTTTATTGATTGTATTTAATTCAGACCTACATAATTTTTTTGAGGGGAGGTGGGTTCTGATGAAAGTAATAAAGTAAAGTGGCGGCACTGCAGCGACCTGTGTGTGTGTGTGCGTGCTCACACATGTGGTAAAAGTGCACAATGAGCACTTCCTCCAGGCTTTGACGTCATTTGGCAAGCTTTATGTGAGCCAGGGTTATCCACTCGCAGGCCTGCCGCAGTAATAAGCAGCAGGCAGATGAAAGCTACAGGCATGCTAACACGTTACGAACCGTCCTGAGACAGATGATACAAGGCTTGTTCAAACAGAAAACGGACAGTGAGGATGCTGGAAATGCTGGCCTGTATGTGATTGACCAAACAGGCCTGTTTTAGTCATATGTACATAGAACATAATAGCATAAAAACAGTCATACAAAAAAAAAAAATATATTTATAACAAGTTGCAAGTTGTGAATTAATGATGACTACCAAGATTTGGTCATTTGTTTGTGATTATTGGATAAGGATTAAAAAATATATTTTACAGAGAACACACTGACAAAGAGCCATTTCTAGCCAATACATTTAAGAGTATTACTAGAAAAGTTATTTAAATATTTTCACAACTTTCAAATTCCCTAATATTTCCAGGTTTAGCATAACCATGCGAACCTTGTAAGAGAGCAAGTAAAAACTGTGCGTTACTTAAAATATAAAATATTTCATAAATAAAGGAACTAGATTACATTATATGATCATGAAAAGTGAATAAAAAATGAAAACAAATTGAGACCAAGAATGACTGGATATTGTTATTTAGTATATTGTAATATACAGTTACCTTATAATAGTAACATGAAAATTTAGTTAAATAAATAAACAAATGAGTTTTGCAACATTAAACTGGAGCAGTACTGACCTGATATTGTGGCTTGTACCATTGTTTCAGGTCCCAGTCCCACAGGATCATCTAAAAGGACAAAAAAACAAAAAAAACAAAGGCTCATTAAAGCACACTTCATCTGCTTTAAGCAACAACTGTCACCATGCACAAAACCTATGGAAAAAAACAGCTAAATTAGTTATTTTTGTGTTGTAGAAGCACCTATAATCAACGTTAAAAATAAACACTTCTAGGTATTGCTATGTACTACAGTTAGTTTGATGTGGGAGTGAATATTTTTGTCAACACCTGAACAACACTTTTTGTGAGCATAAAGTTGCAAAATGTAAGCCTTTCATTTTGAAAAGGGGACAAAAAAGAAAAAGAAAACCACACTCTAACCACAGTGACGCGTCAACAATGGCGCTCACAGATCTTATCTTTCCAAACTACGTCATTTGACTGCATTACCACGTTATCTGTCTCAGAGGAATGTCATCCAGCAGAAGCCAAATCCCACAACATTATCACCGAGATAGGTCACAGACTAGGTCTGTTTTCTGGTATCGTAGTGTAGCAACTCCATTTTTACAGTTACAATTGAAAACACTGTTGGCTAAATTATAACAATATGCTCGAATGTTCTGTAAACTATAACTTGTTCTATGAACTGCCATGAGTCTGAATACATTTTAATCACCTACTTAGACACCCAAACTCAAAGAAAACATTTTGCACACCAGACAAACTGAAAAATAAAAAATAAAAACATTAAAAAACGAATACTGTACATAGATAGGTGTTTTACCTAATTTTAAAAGTAACCTAATCAAAAATGCCATTTAAGCTAATGCCTGACAGTTAAATAATAATGATTGTTTTAGCAAATTTAAGTAGCTTTAACCCATTTGGATAGATATAAATTAAATAAAATAACACCAATTAATTTAGGTTAAATCTTACCTGAATGTATAAGAGAGAGTATGCATTTTAGGCCCTGTGATATGTGATGTGTGCTGTTGTGTGACAAATACATTTTCAAACTACAAATAATCCATGCAGTGTCCAATTAGTATGAGGTCATAAAACCTGCATGTAAAATAATTATATGTGTAAAAATGTTCCAAATAAATGTATCTTAAAAAATGTCTGTCAACTAACACCTTTTTTTTTATTTTATCCAAAAGCCATAAGAGTCAAGTTTACTGCTTGAAACAATCAAGGCAGATAAAATAACTTCCTTCAGGGATCAACTTTTGCATAAATGATTGTAGCATCCAACCAAGCACAAATCAATGAGAGTTCAGTGATGTTATCAATAAAATATCATTATGTTACAGAGCTTTAATAATCAGATAAGGCTTGACAGAACTCTCAGCCCATGGTACTGACTATGTGAGCCATCACCATGCTAAACATTGAGAGCCCACTGTACTTGAGCAGCATCTCAGTGTTTGACCACAAGGGGGAGTGCTAGTAATATTTGAGAGAACAGCCTGCTCTAACTTAGCACGTCAGACAAAGTCCCCTGCACCCGTGCTGGCGATGTTATGTGACACTTCAAGAGGCTCTGATCTTTATAACCAGCAGCACTCACAGGTGCTCAGAGCTGTCCAAACAGCATGACCAGCGACGCTTACACACCACACAAACACACACAGCTCTCATTTAGCAACAGATGGCTCTGAAAACACCAACCTGTGAGACTGCAAACTTATCACCTCATCTGCTTGCGGGATACAACCAAAATAAATAAATAAATGACAATAAAATCACATATATAAAATCACACAAATAAAAGGATAATTAGAGCATAAATTTCTCTCCAGTCCATGTTTGGAATATTTGGAACTGCTCTCTCCTCAGATTAGATGCTTTACTGATCAGAAAAAGATGATCCTTGTTAGTCGTCAGCATCTGCTTAACACTGGATTTTTTTTTGTACAGCAAATAAGTACTGTCATGGCAACCTGACAGAGGTTAGCAAACAATGGTACAAACATCATGGCAACCAGGATGGCGGGAGCTAGATGGAGGAGAGCTGTGTCAGAAGGTGTCCGACAGTGTGAGCACTCCCTCAAACACACAGCAAACATTTTTGTGGGTCAAAAACGACCACTTCAAATCAACAGATTCTTCATGACATCAGTCAATGACTGGAAAAACTCTCACTATCAAATGTATGGCATACACCTTATCTTTCTAAACTCTGACACCGTCACCTTTAGAAAGGCCCACAAGGTCACTGTGAGTCTAAACATTTACTCAATCTCACATTTAATCTCGCTTTACTTTTTGTTCTCTATGGTCTATTAAACTAGTAAACTTTTAAGAGAGAAAGTTAAAGGTGCGGTCAGTTTCTTAAGACATCAAATCTATTTCTTTAAAAGTGTGTTATAATTTTGTGTATATGAGTTAATGACAAATAAGGATATCCAAGATTATTAAAAATCTATCTTAAAAAAAGTTTTTTGATATGAAATATTTTGTTGTTGATTAAAGTTTTGTTGATTAAAATGTCAAGTTTTGTAACCATCAAGTAAAAACTTTTTAGAAACATTATCAAGTACAAATTAAAATTTTATTTGTCAATCATTATTTTTGCTGTAATGTATAAACATATTTTAAGGTATATTAAGGTAAAAAGCTTTTTTTTATTTTTTTTTACAAATACTATTTTATGCAACCAATTTAAATTCAAAATGGATGACAGTTATCTATATATGGTCAAAGTCATTATATCATACTCTAACCTGAGTCACTCCAAACCATACCCATCCAAGATTGATATCTTTCTTCATTTTAACTGGCAATAAGTTAGCTCATAATAATTAGCAAATGTATATTACATGTGGGTTTAGAGCAGAGACTGATTATACATTAAATTCTGTGTGGTAGAGATAAAGGTACATTTTAAGCACAAAGAAAAAAAAAACTTGCACTACTGTCTGTGAGTGTAGACGTGTGAGTGTGTAAAAGTGTAGTGTGTTTGTGTGAAAGTGAAAGAGAGATAGAATCTCAGTCGAGAGGCTTAATAGCTTCACACCACCAGGAAGCACAAGAGCAACCAGAGCTGGCCAAACAAAAACATCACCATAAAACCCACTGAACTACAAAGAGTCTGTCAAAGGCTTCATCAACACACAACAGACCTGCTAGTGACAGAACAAGGAACCAACCACTGATGAGCACTGACATATCATCTTACATGCCATCCACAAACCAAACACATTTAGAGAGAGAGAGAGAGAGAGAGAGAGAGAGAGAGAGAGAGAGAACACTAGTCTGTAGTTCTAAATAAAAAAAGATTAATTTGTTGTTATAAGAAACATTGCATGATCTGAGATTTACTGTAAGGCTATGAAAGGGTGCCACAATGTCAAACTCCAAAATTGAAGAATATGTCATTCAAAAGCTATCAAAAAAGTTATCTTTTTCTATTCTGAGTTAGTACAGGGCTTCCCAGCCTGGTGTTTATGATGGATCTACAGAGAGGTTTCATAAAATTGTGGAAGAAATGCCAACGACAAATTAAATTCCATGGAAATGTATAAAAAAATATATAGAATTAAAACCATGAAAATAGAAAACCTCTAAAATAAGAAATAAATATTTTTATTTGAATTACTTGTGATAACATGAAGATGTTATGATATTCATTAAATGTATTAAAAGGTTCAAGTAAACATGAAATCATGACTTTAACGTACATTCCTGGTCTTATTTTGAATTAATTATCGATGTACATTATTCCAATGTAAAATGTTTGTTAACGTCATATTTCATCAAATTAAAAAAATCTTTCTCCGCCTCTGAAACAGCTTTCATTTTCTGTTGACATCACCAAGCCCTCTTAACTTTTCATGACCTAATATAACCTAAAATAATTCATAATTGCCCAAAAATAAAGTCCCATCTATTTTTCTTGGAAATGTGTCACATTATCGAAGAGAAATGACTATTTCATGATAAATGTAACAGTACTTGACTTTAAAAAAGTTCAAGGGCTACTTTAAATTATTTATGGCAAAGGAATTTAACTGGCAAAAAAGGTTGGGAACCCCCAAGTTAATATATACTGTAGATGAAACCTTTGTAAAACAAAAACATTCCAGGACTAAAACATAGAACCAGAAGTGGTTCTACTTCAACCATTCTGATTAAAAAAAAAAGATTTGAATCTGGTTTAAGCCGGCAAAACATGTGGACTTTGGAGAGCCCTATCTTGGATGGTAGCAAAAGTTGTAACAGATATGTGTGTGCGCAACAGAGATGAGCATGCCCCAGTCTGTGTTCCTGTGGGTGTCGAGGAGCTGACGTCAGTGCAGGCTAACGCCCCTCACAGTTGAGCTGGTCTGCAGCAGCTGTGAGTGTGGGAAAGTCCTGGCTACTCTGCAGTCAACTCCAGCAAGTCTCACAAAGACAAGGTCAACAGCCCTTCCTCAAGTCTAAGCTGACCCCAGAGACGATCACATTTCACACTGAACATTTTGATTTTCCGGCCACAATAATCTGGATTGCACAATTTACATTCTTCAGGCAAACTATGTAATGTTATGCATGAAATCAAACACTGCAGATGACATGCTTTAGCAATTCCCATCTTTAATCAAATATATATTGGGATAAGACTAAAATCATAAAGGTGAAAATGCATTTACGTCACCATATCTACCAATCTAATTTAAACCTGCACTCAGTAATGTTTTGTTTAAGCTGTGCTGGCTGTCATCTTGGACTTATACGAACACTTCAGCAGTTTGGAAGCAGGATTACATAAAAGCAATCTTTTTTAGTTACCTTTAGCATAATTCATATATTCAGTGAGAGAAAGTTTCCGATAATAGGCGAGATACTGAGATAACATGAGCCGTATTTCTTTAGTCACGTGATCGAAGCACGGTGGCCCCATGACGCAGCCCCTCTTATATTACAATACTGATATTTTTTACATATTTTTTAAAAGTACTATTACTTTAGGTTAAATGTTTTTTAATAAAAGACAAAATTACTGAGTGCACCTTCAATAACGCATTTTTCATTCCAAATATAATAATTATCTGACTAACGTTTCAAGTTAACTCAAAATCTGGTCTTGATCCTTGAACATGTGCACAAAAAACAAACAAAAAAACATTTGAATCCATAATGGCTCACAGTCTTAGTCATTACAGTATTATGCCATCTTATGGGATGCAATCAGTGATGATGGAGCTGGGCGTAGGGAAGGTTTTGTGATCAGAAGGAGTTGACATGACTTTGGAACATTCCCGTAGTGGGGGTGGACAGGGAGATACCACAATATCCTGTGCTTTTCACATGGAAGCAACACTTCTATCTGATCTAAACTACTGTGGGTAGTAACAGATATAGACCAAACCAGTCATGAGCTTTCAACGTTCCACTTGAGCAAACAGATATGATAGCAACTGTGTGATCGCGGTCTTCCTGGAAATTATGCATTGTGAGGCACTCTAATAGGACATTATAAGGCGCTGTAAAACAAAGATATTGTAAATGCACTGATGCATCTGTTTCAGTGTTATAAATTATTAAAACTTGTTATAGAGTGGTAATGGAGTGTCGTTCCAAAGGGAGAGTTTGAAAGCATTTCCCAACAATATTGTCATTGGCAATGGCTATTTTTTTCCACAGGAAAGAATGATCTTCAAAATGGGTCAAAATGTATTTGTCTTTTTTAGGCATAATATGACAAACATAATTAAATATCACAAGAACTGATTAATGTCTGGAGTCCAGTTAAGCTTAAAAACAAGTTCATTGTGTGTAGTCTCAGTCTCAGTCTGAGCTTCCTAACATCTTCTATAGCCATCAACATTTGTTTGGAAGTGCCGTAGGGGGCTGTGGAAGTGAGGTTATTCTGTGGTCATCCGTGGTGTGTAAGAGTCACAGGTCTTAGTGGAGGGGGATCCTGTCCCATTTCTGTGCTGGGTGTTTTTTTATATGACAGCAGCAGCAACTCAATCCATTAAAAATTCTAACCGACTGTAAGCTCTGGGGCGAGGTCAAGCACTCCTGAAAAGCAAAATGGAAAAATAGTTTGGCGACCAAATGCTCATGGTAGATCAGTCGCTGCAGGAGTCACTGTCGTATCCCCCCACAACACCACCACCATTCAGCTCCCAGTCACAAGAGTTGGTGTAGTGAACTATTGGGGAGGCATTGCGGGGCCAGAAGGGCAGTCCTAGAGTTTGGCTACCCTCTCTTTCGCCCTGCTTCTACGAACAGCTGGCTTGCTACACCACACCACGTTGCCCCTGTGCTGTATTGGCACAGGTAGGGTTACAGAGCTCCAAAATGACTGCTCTTTTTCCAGAGCTGAAATTAAAGTGCTGCTGCCTGAAGAGTGACTGTGAAACGAGAAAAAAAAATAGAAGTCTGTGTAACGGATCTGTAACACAGTTGCAAGAGCAAAAATATTGGCACTGGAGGGAAAGAATGAGGTCCTGTTTACAGGGTGTGTTGTGGCCCTTATATGAAGATCTGTCTCAGGTGATATGATCACTTCTGGTAGTAATCCATCTCAAATGCATTTCCATGGGGCCTGGGTAGCTCAGGGTGTAAAGACGCTGACTACCACCCCTGGAGTCACAAGTTCAAATCCAGGGCTGAGTGACTCCAGCCAGGTCTCCTAAGCAACCAAATTGGCCCGGTTGCTAGGGAGGGTAGAGTCATATGGGTTAACCTCCTCGTGGTCACTATCATGTGGTTCGCTCTCGGTGGGGCACGTGGTGAGTTTAGCGTGGATGCCGCTGAGAATAGCATGAAGCCTCCACATGCGCTATGTCTCCGCGGTAATGCACTCAACAAGCGAATTGTCAGTATCAGATGCGGAGCCAACTGAGATTCATCCTCAACAATCTGGACTGAGGCGAGTCACTAAGCTACCACGAGGACATAGAGCATATTGGGAAGTGGGCATTCCAAATTAGGAAGAAAAAGGGGAGGAAAAAAAGTATTTCCTGTGATTTCAAGGTAAGGGTCTCTTAAGCATTACTACATTTATAACTTTGTCAATGTGTTACACTTTTGCATTTTGATAAAGTGCAAAAAATCCAGAAAGAACATTTCTTCTAATTGGGGCTGGGCGATATGGCAAAAAAAATATCCCGATATTCTTTTTCATATCATTCGATATCGATATTTATCACAATATTGAATCCTATTGCAAATTTGTTTTGAATTTCCAAAAAAGAAGAGAAAACAAAATCTAAACAGTCTAAATAGTCTTTACAAAACTGCGTTGGGGTTATTATATTACAATATTTTATAGAGTTTATCAATTGAGTGCAGTTGAATATGAATGTTATAAGATGATCTGTTCATTTTGAATCATAATGAAGGTGTGTGTGTGTGTATATATATATATATATATATATATATATATATATATATATATATATATATATATATACATATATACACACACACACACACACACACAACACACACACACACACACACACACACATACTCTACTGGTCAAAAGTTTTGAATCACTTGACTGAAATGTTTCTCATGATCTTAAAAATATTTTGATCTGAAGGCGTACGCTTAAATTTTTTTAATTAGTTTTGTAGACAAAAAGTGAATAATGAATTTATTTCATTATAAAACTAAAATTTTTATAAAAAATAAAATTTTTGAAATTGATGACTTGGATCAAATAAGAAAGAAAAGCAGCCATCAGGTGCCCAACATAGATGGGAACTCCTTCAACATTGTTTAAAATGCAACCCAGGGTGATACCTCAAGAAGTTGGTTAAGAAAATGTCAAGAGTACATGTCTGCAAATTCTAGGCAAAGGGTGACTACTTTAAAGATGCTACCGGTAGTGTGTGTGCATGCATGCGTGTGCGTGCATGCGTGTGCGTGTGTGTGTGTGTGCGCGCATGTGTGTAAACACACACACACACACACACAGGTGGCCAAAAGTTTGGAATAATGTAAAAATTTTGCTGTTTCGGAAGGATATTGATACCTTAATTCACCAAAGTGGCATTCAGTTGATCACAAATTATAGTCAGGACATTACTTATGTAAAAAAAAAAAAAAAACAGAACTATCAACTATTTGAAAATTAAAAAAAAAAATTTTTGATCAAATCTAGACAGGCCCCATTTCCAGCAGCCATCACACCAACATCCTTGAATAATCAAACTAAATTGCATATTCAGTTCTAGAAAATCACTTGCTATTATAACAAACACAGCTGAAAGCTATTTGGTTCATTGAATGAAGCTTACCATTGTCTCTGTTTGTTTTTGAGTTGGCACATTTTGCAATAAATTAGCATGTCTTGAGGTCAATATTAGGTCAAAAATGGCAAAAAAGAATAAGCTTTCTCTAGAAACTCGTCAGTCAATCATTGTTTTGAGGAATGAAGGCTATACAATTCTTGAAATTGCCAAAAAAACTGAAGATTTCAAACAAATGTGTACACTACATGATCCAAGATGGCGGCGCGGTAGCACACAGCGGCCACTCCGGATCCAAAATGGTGCCATTTTTGTTTAATAAGCCCGACTTTTGCGGCACATGGACATCGGAGCAACCGATGCCCATCGCCAACTACTAAGTTATAAGACCAAGCTGCATGATGAACTGCAGGAGGCGCTACGCGTACTCGGCTTGCTACGGAGACCAGGCCTCGAGGCCTCGGCGTCGCCTGATGCCGGTGGCCGGGAGAGAGGACGTCGTAAGCGGTGTGCGAGGAAGCGGAAGCGCGGAAAGAGGGCGGGGGTCCATGCTAGGCTAAAAACAAACCCTAGCCGGCCGGCTCTCCCGTCTATCCTGCTCTCAAATGTTTGCTCCCTGGACAATAAACTGGACTATATCCGACTCCAGCAGGCTACGCAGCGTGAGTTTAGAGCTGCTGCGTCTTTGTTTTCACAGAGACGTGGCTCAGCGACAGAGTTCCAGACGCCGCCATTCAGCTAGATGGGCTCGCCTCGTTTCGTGCCGACAGAAATACAGCTCTCTGCGATAAGACTTGCGGTGGTGGCTTGTGTGTTTACATCAACACGGAATGGTGCAAGAACTCTGTGCTATTCTCTAGCTACTGTTCATCGCTGTTGGAGCTTGTTACTGTTAGATGCAGACCTTTTTATTTACCACGGGAATTCACCACTGTTTGCATAACCGGAGTTTACATTCCCCCCAGCGCTAACGTTAAGGAAGCGCTCTTTGAACTGTATGGGGCTATGAGCGAACGGCAGAACGCTCACCCCGACGGACTGTTTATTGTCGCCGGAGATTTCAACAATGCAAATCTCAAGACAGTGCTCCCTAAATTCCATCAGTATGTGGACTTTGCAACGAGAGGGGCGAACGCGCTTGATCTTGTTTACACGAACATCCCAGGCGCGTACCGGGCAGAGCCCCGCCCCCACCTCGGCTACTCAGACCACATCTCTGTTATGCCAATTCCAGCATACAGACCGCTCGTGAGACGTACAAAACCGCTTCAGCAGCAGGTGAAAACCTGGCCAGCAGGAGCCATCCCTGCTCTTCAGGACTGTTTTGTGTACTGACTGACACATGTTTAGGGAGGCTGCAACATATGGCGACTCTACCAACTTGGAGGAATACACAGCATCAGTGACCAGCTACATCAGCAAGTGCACATATGATGTCACTTTCTCCAAGACCATCACAACACGCTCCAACCAGAAGCCGTGGATGACTGCGGAGGTGCGCACGCTGCTGAAGACCCGAGACTCCGCCTTCAGAGCAGGCGATAAGGCAGCCCTAAGAACAGCTAGGGCCAAACTGTCCCGGGCCATCAGAGAGGCAAAGCACGCACATGCACAGAGAATCCACAGTCACTTCCAGGACAGCGGTGACACGCGGCGCATGTGGCAGGGCATCCAGGCCATCACCAACTACAGGACAACATCGGTTGCCTGTGACAAAGATGCCTCCCTTCCAGATGTGCTGAACGACTTCTACCCACGGAAGGCCGCTGGACCAGACAACATTCCTGGCAGAGTGCTCAGAGGATGTGCAGATCAGCTGACAGATGTTCTTACCGACATCTTCAACATCTCTCTGAGCAGCGCCGTCGTTCCAACGTGCTTCAAGGCCACCACCATCATTCCCATGCCAAAGAAGTCTTCAGTGTCCTGCCTCAATGACTACCGTCCCGTTGCACTCACACCAATCATCATGAAGTGCTTCGAGAGGCTCGTCATGAGGCACATTAAGACCCAGCTGCCCCCCTCACTGGACCCACTGCAGTTTGCGTATCGTCCAAACCGTTCAACGGACGACGCCATCGCCACAACCCTGCATCTGGCCCTCACCCACCTAGACAAAAAGGACTCATATGTTCGAATGCTGTTCATAGACTTCAGCTCAGCATTCAACACAATAATTCCTCAGCACCTGATTGGAAAGCTGAACCTGCTAGGCCTGGACACCTCCCTCTGCAACTGGATCCTGGACTTCCTGACTGGGAGACCACAGTCAGTCCGGATCGGGAACAGCATCTCCACCACCACCACACTGAGCACTGGGGCCCCCCAGGGCTGTGTGCTCAGTCCACTGCTGTTCACTCTGCTGACTCACGACTGTGCAGCAATGCACAGCTTGAATCACATCATCAAGTTCGCCGATGACACGATCGTGGTGGGTCTAATCAGCAAGAACAACGAGTCAGCATACAGAGAGGAGGTGCAGCGGCTAACGGACTGGTGTAGAGCCAACAACCTGTCCCTGAATGTCGACAAAACAAAAGAGATTGTTGTTGACTTTAGGAGAGCACAAGGTGAACACTCCCCGCTGAACATCGACGGCTCCTCTGTGGAGATCGTCAAAAGCACCAAATTCCTTGGTGTTCACCTGGCGGAGAACCTCAACACCAGCTCTATTAACAAGAAAGCCCAGCAGCGTCTCTACTTTCTTCGAAGGCTGAGGAAAGCACATCTCCCACCCCCTATCCTCACAACGTTCTATAGAGGGACTATTGAGAGCATCCTGAGCAGCTGCATCACTGTCTGGTTTGGGACTTGCACTGGTTCGGACCGCAAATCCCTGCAGAGGATTGTGAGAACAGCTGAGAAGATCATTGGGGTCTCTCTTCCCTCCATCAAAGACATTTACATAAAACACTGTATCCGCAAAGCAACCAGCATTGTGGAGGACCCCGCACACCCCTCACACAAACTCTTTACCCTCCTGCCGTCTGGCAAGAGGTACCAAAGCATTCGGGCCCTCACGACCAGACTGTGTAACAGGTTCTTCCCCCAAGCCATCAGACTCCTCAATACTCAGAGGCTGGTTTGACACACACATGTGTCCTGAGTTGCACTTTAATAACTGCCACTTTATAACTGTCTGCTACCTCAATAACTGTTATGTGCATAAAACACAATATCATAGTATGTTATGTTTATATCTGGCATTTAGTAACTGTCATCTTTTTGCACTACTGTGTACTGGTCTGCGCTGCACTGTCTATCAATGTGCCTATTGTCCTGTTCATTGTTAGAAATTTATTGTACTGTCCCGTACTTTTGCACACGTTTTTGCACGTGCACTTTATATAGGTATTTTTATATAGGTATTTTATTTAGTCTGTGTAGTCTCATGTGGTTCTGTGTTTGTCCTATGTTGTTTTATGTAGCACCATGGTCCTGGAGGAACGTTGTCTCATTTCACTGTGTACTGTACTAACTGTATATGGTTGAAACGACAATAAAAAACACTTGACTTGACTTGACTACAGTCTTCAAAGACAAAGGGCAAAAGACAGAAAGAGATATGGAAGGCCAGAGGTACAACTAAACAAGAAGTTAAGTATATCAGAGTCTCTAGTTTGAGAAATAGATGCTTTACATTTCCTAGGCTGAGAGCATCATTGAATTCTACCCATTCAATACCAGTTTCATGTACAACAGGAAAGAGAAGGCCTTATGGGAAGAATTGCAAAGAAAAAGCCTTTTTTGAAACAGAAAAACAAAAAGAATAGGTTAGAGTGTGCAAAGAAACAGACATTGGACAACAGAGTGTTATGGATTTTAACACCATTGAGCTTTTGTGGGATAAGCTAGACTGTAAGGTGCGTGAGAAGTGCCCGACAAGACATCTATGGCAAGTTTTACAGCAAGCGTGGGATGAAATGTCACCCGAGTATCTGGAAAAACTAGACAGCTAGAATGCCAAGGATCTGCTAAGCTGTCTTTGCTGCATGTGGAGGACTTTTTTATGAGAACTCTTCAAAAACTACTGATGAGTCGTTTAAGAAGTTCTGAATTTTTTTTTTCAAATTGTAATAGTAATTTCTCACTTTATTAATGCCCTGACTATACATTGTGATCCGATGAATGCCACTTTGTTGAATAAAAGTACCCATTTCTTTCCATATGACCAAAATCTGTACATTATTCCAAACTTTTGGCCGCCAGTGTATCTATAAAATATTCCATCCAAGTGGCGTAAATAAGAGCCACTTGTGTGTACACAAAAATGTCAGATGTGTAAGATGTCATATCGCAAGTATTCCTGTGAGTGACACATCACTCCGTCAGACCAACATGAGAGCTGCATTCGCTGCCTGGGCTGCACCCACGCTGAAGCAGCTCTCATGGGGACATATTGCCCTCACTGTGAGGACATGAGACTCAAGACGGCTCGCTCTAGTGTCACCCTCATTCTGAGGGACGATTCCACCTCCCACGTCCTCACAACCGTTTCCGCTGTGTTAAGTTTCAATGGAGCACATAAGGAAGCAATGCAGGATCGTGAGGTAGAGATGGAAGAACCAGAGGAGGAGCTCGCACCAGCGCAAGCCCCACAAGCCCCTTGATCTTCCAATGCAGTGTCCTCCCCAGTGCAGTACGCACGTGATGACCTCCAGCCCTCTACGAATGAGCACGTATTTGCCGGGTCTGATGGTGAAAATGATGCCGTGTCCCTTGAAACTTCATACATGGGAGAATGGTCCATGGAGGATGTTGCAGCCCCTCTCCTCAACAAGAGTGAGGAGAGTGCACAAGCCAGTGACAGAGCTTCTTTGCGTCCTTACATGTGCGGTTGAGGAGCTTGGCCTCGTGTGGTCCCCTCCAGAGGAGCTGGTAAAGTCTCACCTGGATGAGTGGTTCCAGCATGCCGGCCGCCGCCACCAGGCATTTGCCTGGAAAACTTCACTGTTCTTCACCGAATTCCCTGATGAGCTCTCAAAGACCTGGCATGCACCCTATTCATCTTGCATCCAGGAGTTGTGGTCCTCACAAAGGTGGACCACACAGAGAAAAAAGTATATGCTCAACTTCCCCCTATTAAAGAGGCAGTTGCAGCTCATCTATAAAAAATAGCAAAAAACCCCACTCCCGCCGCCTCAGTGTTGCCAAGAGCCACCATTGAGCCATCGGTGAGACCACATAAACCGGAGCCCAACCGGAAGCCATGCCCGCCTCAGCGTGCACCCCGCACTAAAGGAGCCCCCCACCCGGGCAGCAGGTGTGTTACTGACTGGCACAAAACCATGAAGGAGTCTGGAGCCTGCCTCGATTCAATGGCATTATACAGTCCAAGGTCCCATCACGAGACGTGCAGCTTTTATGGCCAGAAATTCACAATCTCTCATTTCTCATACTCATTTTGAAAAAAGATGTCGGGCTTCGGTTGATCCTAGATTGCTTGCAAAACGGTTATTCAAAATGTTAACTCAGACACAGATCTTATTGGACATCTGCCAACAGGACTGGTTTGTGTCAACACATCCCAAGGACGTGTACTTTCATTACGAATTGTAATGCATTACAGGCTTTTCTTGAGATTTGCGTTCAAGTGAACAACATATCAATTCAAAGTCCTCCCCATTGGATTGTCTCTGGCCCCATGCACATTCATTAAATATGTCGATGCACACGTTCACCCAGCCAACAAATCTTCTTTTTGGGGTTCGGCTCGTCTATGTGAGCATGCGTGTGCACCTCACGAGTGAGCGCATTCTGACCAATCATCAGTGTCCATCTCGGATCAAACTGGGGAAAGCATTTCTGTTGAAGTCATTTCATAAAAACTGGGTTTTATGGCAGCAGCATTCGTTGTTATACCGTTAGGTCTTTTACACATGAGACCTCTCCAGTGCTGGCTCAAACATTACGTACCGCGTCATGTGTGTGCATCACCATGACTCATGCTGACACACCTAGCAGAAGGATGGTGTTCGCAGAACAAGTTTGTTAGGTTTTATAAACTAGAAGTAGCGTCCATGGCTTCGCAAGTCTTCTCTATCTAGAGAGATTACTGTTCCAACACCCAGCGGGTGAGCCTGAGCTCTTATTACCAGCGGGCTACCTGTTATAATTTTATACAACCACCTGTGTAGGTTGCTATCCAATTTACTCCCACTAGAATTCACAAGCACTTCCAATAAGAATAAAACCTTCCTTCCTACCTCTGGTTATGAAGGGGTTAAATTATACTGCATGTATTATATGACTCCTGATCCTCAGATTAAGATTAACTTCCCATCTGTTTTTCACCATGTGGGGTTATTTATTTTCATACACACTTGAAGACGTATTACAATATGTCGACGGGCTCGTGACCTTATACATAAGTGTTTATACCCTGGTGCATCTTAGGGTATTACATTATGTAGTGCGGCATGATGGGACTCAAGAGCGCACTACATAAAAAGCGTTTCACCACAATGTCGAGTGAATTGAATCAATAGGGAACATCTCCGGTAACACATGTAACCCTGGTTCCCTGAGATGAAGGGAACAAGACATTGCAAATCTTGGGCTTACAACTACTACAGCGTTTTGAGGTACGAGCGATGCCTTCTTTTCGTTCAGTCAGAAAATTCTGAAGAAATGGTGACTGAGCGCCCACTTATATAGGGCATATGCGCCTCTAAAAGGATGGGGCTCAAACACCATTGCCAATCATACCATTAGTGTTAAAAGGTCTTCAACTAGATCATCGGAGAAGGAATTCCAAAAAGCGCACAATGTCTCGTTCCGTTCATCTCAGGGAACCAAGGTTACATGTGTAACCGCAGACGTTTCCAGCAGTGTGAAATCAGAGTAGATTCATCTATGCTTCAAGGGCTGAGCAAGAGCTCAATTCTTAAAGTAGCATTGTATGTGTGATTCCCTGCGTGCAAAAAAGATCTGGACCTAATCAAGAGTTGATCTGCGATCACAGATTTGAGACAACGATCGGCCGATTTAGACAGATTTCTTTATTTTTGTCATATTTCAGTTCCATTTGAAGTTTACCTAGTTTTTTGCTCCGGGGGATTGTCCCTGTAATAAGTGCACTGTAAGTCGCTTTGGATAAAAGCGTGTGCCAAATGCATAAATGTAAATGTAAATGTTTATTCATTAAATATTTTTTTCTCCATTGGTTCAAAAATCATACAATTATACATGCATCTAATATTTTAATTGTTGTTTGGCTATTATTTTGGTATTCCCAATTCCCACTACTTAATAGGTCCTTGTAGTGGCGTGGTTACTCACCTCAATCCCAACCTGGTATCACGCCAAAGCGTGTAATAGACACGCTGGTCCACTAGCGGATGCGTGTCAGTGTCACGCTTTGCCTCCTCTAGGCGTGTACATGACACGCGTGTGTGTAGTTACAATACCAGCAGGGGGCAATCATTTCCTCAATGCCAACAACTCTCCACGCACCAAAGAGAAAGCGATATATTGCATTCTCCAATTCGCGCGTCGTTCAGGACATATTTGTTCATTATAGTGCTGTCATTAAGAAATCCTAACGTTGCTGTAGCCTAACGTTATATTTGTGTGTGGGCTGTGGAGATGTTTAATCTGTGGTGCTGTTAACGTTACTGTGGTCAATAACGTTAATGGAAATTAATCACAGAAAGCAGCGTTCGATCCTGAAATATCGATACTGATGTTGTCGAGTATCCTATGCTGATGTTATATCGACAGGATCGATCCTCACATAAAAAATAAGCTTATAAATGAAAAAAATATATATCCTGCTAATCGGAATAGGAGAATGCAATATATCGCTTTCTCTTTGGTGCGTGGAGAGTTGTTGGCATTGAGGAAATGATTGCCCCCTGCTGGTATTCTACCTACACACGTGCGTGTCATGTACACGCCTAGAGGAGGCAAAGCGTGACACTGACACGCATCCGCTAGTGGACCAGCGTGTCTATTACACGCTTTGGCGTGATATCGGGTTGTCAATCCAGGTGACAGAGGACAAGTCTCAGTTACCTCCGCTTCTGAGACCGTCAATCCATGCATCTTATCACGTGGGTCGTTGTGCATGACACCGCGGAGACTACACATGTGGAGGCACATTCTACCCTCCATGATCCACACACAACTTACCACACACTTCATTGGGAGCGAGAACCACTAATTGTGCCCACAAGGAGGTTACCCCATGTCACTCTGCCCTCCCTAGCAACTGGGCCTATTTGGTTACTTAGGAGACCTGGCTGGAGTCACTCAGCACTCCCTGGATTCAAACTCATGATTTTTAATAATCACCTTATTTTCTGATCTTTTACTCCTTGGTAAGCACCACAGATATCATGATAACATGGAGGAGGGCCTTTAAATGAACAGAGGTGCTCACTGAAACCTTTTTCCAAGTCATTTCAAATTAATTTTGATTGTGATGTGACCAGAAGTGGTGTTGTCTGCATTGGATAAATGTTTACACTGTAATTGTCCACCCACTTCCACTAGTTTGCTCCGTTCATGGGGTGAGTAATAGTGTATTTGTGTAACAAAGTGATTAAATGCATTTAAAAAAAAGTGCCATGTGACAGGGCTGCTCTAGGCTGTGCACAATAACTACTGTGGATCTGTGATTTACAGCTCTTCTCTCTGGGGCCACCTGCCTCAAACCAAAACAGATGCTGCTGACGCAGGTATGCGAAGCCCCAGCTGACCGCTTGGGCTTCCTCAAGGTCTTTCCTTCTTAACCCAGCCTCAATGCTTTTAGAGCCACACCTACATCCCTGCTAACCCAATCAAAATATCAGAAAGCAAAGGGTAAGTGACTTGTGGGCTCAATCCCTCTGGGGCGACTGACGTTTTCCAGAGGCTGGCCCTAACTCTGACTCATCAAGCTCATATAAGTGAATCTGTGACACCTGGTAAATGAAATCTGAGCCGGTCGGACAGTAAATCTGTGCCAAATGCTTTGTGCTGTTGCTTTGCGCAGATGACCTGGTTCTGAACTTAGACGGTGTGATCTTTCTTTTCTACAAACCCTTCCTCCATCTGAATCATATTGAATTTTAGAGCACTCTTCCAAAGTTCAGGACATAGATGCACAGAGGTGTCATCGGTATTGGGGTTTCTTGTTTTCAATTGATGTGTTTATTCTGACAAGATGTGTTACAGCAAATACAATTCAAGTTGAAGTTGTACTGGACTGACATATGAAAGTAAATTCACAAATGCTGTTTAAATCAAAGCATATACGTTTGTTTTTGAAGCAGTCACATTTAACAGAACTTCAGTTGTCAGATTTAGTTTTTGTATTCTAACTGAAAATATAAACACTTTTAGAACTTGGTGAAGGGCCATGTCATATCCAAAAAAATCAGTTTGATCTATGGTGTGATAATGAGGTAAATTACATGCAATGAAGTAATCACTGCAGTGTTCCTGGCTTTCTTTTTCACATTCCATTTCTGTGTACATATTCTGAGAAAAGGGCATTGCAATGCAAGCTATAAATTTTTTTTTTTTTTTTAAGTCAATGGAAATGGCAGCTAACAGCTCAAAAGGCTGAAAAGCTACAACTATGCGAGGGTAATTTGTGCTAAAGTGTCAGTCTGTTCACTCATTCTTCAGGTTTTGGATATTGGCTGCAAGCCAGACCGAGAAGAGCTTGCATAATGACAAACACGTTTTTGCAGGAACAACAAAAATGCCACAAGCTGTGGAAGGTCAACAATATTACGTCAACGATGAACTTTTTCCCACAATGGTATGTTATAGGACTAAACTGCCCATCACTATTTGGCATTGTTCAGCATTGTTTGCATAAAGTAACAAATGATCACATAAAAACATGTTTAGAAAGTGTTTAGAAAGTACCAGAACACTCATGAGGACATGTAATATTTAAAAATATTGTTTTATTAAACTGTTTAATAATTATTAAGATATATAATAATTGAGAGACTACATGGAGCATTTGCATTCTTTAAAAGTTGATTAAAAACATGACAATTTACTTTCCTATATTGGCCAATATATAAAAATCAACATTACACTGTACAATTAATCTATATTAGGCCTGTCATGTTTATTAAATAAACGTCTGATCGCAGTTATTTTATCTAACTACGGTTATTTGAGATAATTATGAACTTCAAATTCCAAATCACATTTTAATGCCCAAATAGGGGAATTTTAAGCGAATAAAAAAGCCATTAAAAGGCGCATTTATGTATAATTCAGTTGAACTCCGAGCATCGATGAGCCGCAACGCGGATATCAACAATAGCAGTTCCTGTCCGGAAAAGCACGTGAAGTGCTCCGATTTGTGCGCCGTCAGCAGAGACTCGCTCCAAATACCAACAAAAACATAAACTAACAAAAATGAACTGAAAGTGAACTCAAAGCTATCTGGTGTCACTTTAATTTAACAATTGTGCATGGCAAATTTTACTGGTCATAGCTGGTTTATACACACAGCGTTAACCCTCTGGGGTCGACGGATGGGTCCTGCTGGATTTTTTCATCATTACAGCGGAAATAACAATGTTCTCCATCATTTTGGGGCATACAGATAAGCGTAAGACATCATTAGAGACTATAAAAGGGTCTACTTTTATTTGAATTCCCTCAAAATAACAACAAAACCTTGTGCTTTTTTAAAATAAAGAAAATAAAAAGGGTGAGCTGCAAGCAGTCTGTGTTCGCGAGCATATATCTGATACACGTCACAAAAATGAACTGAAACTCTGCAAATACTTATCACACAAACATAAAACATATGTCTAAAGAAAGCTTAAAATTACTACTTTTAAATAAAACAATTCAAATTTAAAACAAATATTCTCCTGCAATGTAATCTGTATGAAACAAAGCGATGTACAGTTTCACCTGGCTCAGCAAATTATCTCTAATGTTATCACACCCACCAGCAGAGCGTGCTATGTTAATGTGCGGAGATGATCAAATCAAATGGTACACGACCCCAAATGTGCCTTGTAAACATATAGTCCATTCACTTTTCTGTGCGTGTGGAACACAGCACGATACACAAGTGAGAAAAGTCCTGGATAGTGACGAAGTTTTACAATTTTCCTCAGAAGAAGCAGGATTTTGAAGAGAGACTTGATCCAGCTGAGGATACAATTTTGAACAAGTAAGTCATTTAGTTTTCATTAGTTGACAAGCTATTTTATATAAACATGTACATATTTTACTATTGAGACTGTTTCCAGACTTAACAGCCAGGATTCAGAGTATTGAAATTTGAAATATGTCCTAATAAGCAAGTTTTAGTTACATTTAAATGCTGTTTTGGCTAAAGCAGGTATTTAAATTGTATGCTGTACAATATAAATATGATATGCAATATGATATAAAAATAATATTAATGTTTAGATTATATTTTAACTAGTGATTATGTTGCCTCATTATCATCAACAAAGCTTGTGCTTGCAAATATGTGTTCAGGTGTAAATTAGTAAAATGAACTTTAAATATGTGCATATTAGAAAATAACCATCTTATAATGATTTCTGAAGGATCATGTGACACCGAAGACTGCAGTAATGATGCTGAAAATTCAGCTTTGATCACAAATTGCATTTTACAATATATTCAAATTGAAAACTGTTCTTTTATATTGTAAAAATAGTTCAAAATATCACTGTTTTTACTGTATTTTGGATCAAATAAATGCAGTCTTGGTGAGCAGAAGAGACTTCTTTTAAATGGTAGTGTAGGTCTAAAATTAAGTAAAGTCTTTATGTAAAGAAAATGTATAGTCAGATTATTTATTTCAACTTGAAAAAAAAACTTGATTTTGATCATTAAGTCTCCTCACATTCATTCTCTTTCTGTCACATTCCTCATTGATAGGCCCAGGGGTGGGGTCTCTTGTCTCTTCAGGTGTGAATTACAATCAATATTCACGATAGTTCACGCCTCCTTGCATATGACCTTTCTAACACTAAAAGTGTCTAACAAAAGTTCAATTACTATATTGTTTTTTATGAATGAGTGATCAGGATGTTTTTCACATCATTTTGTAGCAAAAACTCTAGGCTACACGATCTAATTTTCAAAAGGCTTATGGACAAATGTTTAGTATGTGTTATATGACCTTATTTCAATGACTTAAACATTTTGTTAAAAAAAAACATGCATAAACGTTATTTTCTCAATAATACAAACATGTACATACATGTTGCTCACATATTATTGTAGCCCAGTTTGTGCTGAATACAGTGTTATCAGACTTTAGCCATTAATGTGTTTTTAAGCAACTGAAAAAAGCACAAATGTCAAGGCATGTCAAAACTTCTCCAGGGCCCAAAACACCCTCAGATCCCAGAGGGTTAATGACACACAGTGACACAGGAGAAGCACGCATGCAATATTTATGGGAAGTGATAAATTGATGAAATTAAATCTCAAAGGTCTTGCTTCATGAGAAATAAGGGTGTGTGGGTTCAGTCAAAGAACATGAATGAACGTGTAAAAGCTTTTAGGAAATGAGTCCCAAAAACAACAGAATAAATGTAAAATTGACCAAAACTAAAGTTGACCAAAAAGAGTAAAGTTTTTTTAAAGCCTTAAAAGAAACAATATATCTCTATTTTATTATTTTATTTATATATTTTAAATTAAATATGTACAAATGACTTCTTATGGTGTATGAAGCACACATGCAACTTACAAAAATATGACAATATATATAAAAAACATTATCGTGAAAGCCCTAAAATATACAATTAATCTTAAATCACAAATATTTGTTTGACAATTAATCATTAGCCAAATTTCATATTTGTGACAGGCCTAATCTCTATATTTATCTATATACAGTATTTATCTCTATATGACATATTGATACTGTTAGGTACACAGTATATAGGCACAGAGCTTGAGCATACAGCTATTAACGGTGATTTGACAGACAACTACCAATAAAACATTTAATAAAAACAATTCACAACAATGTTCATAAGGAACTGTACTGGGAAAAAAGGCTTTCTTAAAAGTAGTTTTGAAAGCTTATTCAATCTAGTCTTTTTCCAGAGAGAGCACATGGCGTTATAGCAGGAGAGTGTGACATATTGACTGACTTTCTCAAACTCCAGCTGATAGGACAGTGTGAAAACTTGACAGCATGAAAACTGAAGGAGCCTCATTATACCGATTCAAACGCCTCTGGCTTTCTATTTATTAATGTTTTCTGGAATCTTTTACACAGGTTAAAATATAAGCTGCAAAAAATCAAGAGTTATAAAAATATTTCAAAGCTTTTTCACCACATAAACATATATATCACATTAGCATTTAAGGTTTATCATAAAACCTCCTATTTTCAGCTTATTGCACACCCAATACGCTTAGTGGCTTAGAGATGGTCACCAGGGCAGTGTACTTTTGTTAGAGTGGAAATGAGATCCTGAGAGTTAGTTTGATCCGAAGTTAAAGTATAGCACGCAATAAATCACGCACCCATTAATAGTTAATAGGCAGGTGGCCTTTCATGTGGGTTTAGCTTTATCTGCGTCCAGTATCCTCTATTGACCTAGACCTCAGCTGTACAGCCCAGCACAAACAGGTCTAAATTAACTGTGCAATACACTGGCTATGTGCCCTACTGTCATGAATACCCTGAATAGTCCCTCTCAATGACAAGCCTTTTGAGCTTACTCTTCATTTGTCAGTTTACAAAGTTTATACTTTTAGCGCACAGTATCAGAAAACAAAGTACTGAACTATTCATTTACTAACACTTCCAAGCCACTCGACTAAACTGGGATGTTAATGGAAGCACTCAAGTGTATTTTCATGTATTGTCCTCCAAGTTTGAGCAATCTTACAGGTTAATCCGAATTATAAAGTTTCCTTTGAACTTTGCTCATGGCGTGCAATGCTGAGAACAATAAACTTTGTTTAGAAATGTTACAGAGCACGATCTAAGATCTAATGCTAAATTAAACTCACTAAAGTAGCCATTGGCTTCTCTGTTGTCACCAGCAAGATGTAGTCATATATTTTGTGTAAGTGACTTTGAAAGGAGGAGGCAATAAATAGCTTTTTTCCTGACAGACAGACATTTATGCAGTAACTGCCTTGCAAATGAAGCCTAAGCGAACACAGGCCGCTGTTCCTGATGGAACAGAGGACACACACACACACACACACACACACGAGCGTGTAACACAGCTCACAAATAATTGATACCTCAGAGTTTCTCCAGAACTCCAGTGTTAACATTATACCCCATAACGGCTCTAAAACATCAACATGCTGGATTCAACATGTCAGGCTCTGGAATGTTTTGCTCGCTGGAAAGACTGATTTGTGTCAAGTAAGGCCAAACACACAACAACGCTGGCAGAGAGGCATACTCTCAAGCAGAGGGGAGAGAATATCTGAGCACAACAGGAAGACTCCACCTGATATGGCCATGAGTGCCACATGAGTGCAGGGCTGGAGGCCTTGTAAGGGAACATCTGGCTTTATCATGGAATCAGTGCGGACAGACCTCTTGCATAAACATAGCCGCACCGGAGCGCTACAGACCTCCAGTCACTAACAAGCCAGTGAACGGCGCCGAGCTGCCATCTATTAGAGAACCAAGAGAAATCGCCTGTTGACAAGTGAATCATTTACAGACAAGTGGATGGCTCAGAGCCACAGGCCCACCAACTTCTTAACCGTTCATCAAAGCAATCATATAACCATGAGATCTCCCTGCTTAACCCTTTCATACACGTTCATCATATCTGTAAATTAATCCACTGCTTGGTTCAGACAGCCTTCTGCCATTTTAAATGAATCTTGCTGGTTCAATAAAAGTTTAGCACTGTTGACAACATCTATAAAATGCAATCGTAGTATAGTACAGTATAGTATTATAGCACAAACAATGGAAATCTATGGGGCAAGTCATTTCAATGGGTTTAAAAGGGGAAATGTAAAGCTCTGAAGTACTTTTAGATTGCATAGTAAGTAGGGCTTTCGATCGATAGATTTTTTTAATCAAACTATCATATTTTAATCAATTGAATTCATAGCAATTAATTGCATCTAACTAGAAAGTTTTATTTGTATAAGTTGCATTTATACAATACAAAAAGTGGCCTAAAAGTCAAAATATTGTTGTTTTATTTCCATATAATTTAAAATACCCCTTCTTTTGGACTACTTCTAATTGTTAGTCTACTCATGCCTCAGATTATGGTTGTCATGCTACCAAAATTTATAATGCCAGTAAAATTTTATGATTCTCGATACCAAATTCAATACCACAGAAACAAATATGGTATTGGTAACACACATTTTAGCATTTCAAAGTAAAAAGTTTTTCTTTTTTCCAAGTAGGGCCCTATGAAACATAACATTTTTTCCCAAGTCTTGTGTTTTACATTAAATTTTTTCTGAATTCCATGTATTGATGTTTATTTCAACTTCAGCAACAAAGTGAGTAGTAGCGCAAAAATACGTTTGCACTTTTTTTTATCCAATAACATGCTTCTGTAAAGATTGTTACAGCACAATTTAAAACTCAACATTGGTCTTATTTTTCGTCAAAGAGTGCTGCACAACAAAGCATCACAGTACAAATAAAAACATTGAAAACAAATGTTATTTGGTACAACCGCACTCTTACTTGTGAGATTGCTTAAACGCTATTATTATAATTGTGAATATACTGTACACTCATTGAGCACTTTATTAGGAACACCTTTACACCTTATTCATATGATTATCTAATCAGTCAATAATGTGGCAGCAGTGCAATGCATAAAATCATGAAGATATGGGTCAGGAGCTTCAGTTAATTTTCACATAAAAAATGTGATCTCTGTGGCATGATTGTTGGTGCCAGACGAGCTGCTTTGAGTATTTCTTTAACTGCTGATCTCCTGGGATTTTCATGCACAACAGTCTAGAGTTTACTCAGAATGGTGCCAAAAACAAAAAAATACATCCAGTAAGAGGCAGTTCTGCAGACGGAAACGCCTTGTTGATAAGAGAAATCGATAGAGAATGAACAGGCTGGTTAGAGCTGACAGAAAGGCTACAGTAACTCCGATAACCCCTCTGTACAATTATAGTGAGCTGAATAGCATCTCAGAATGGACAACACATCGAACCTTTAGGCGGATGACCACGTCAAGCACATTATTAGGACCATGGCGTCCCTAATAAAGTGCTCAGTGAGTGAACATTCTAAAAAGAAACAATGTATTAACAGCTTCAATATATTATTTATTTACTACATATTTGCATTGATTTCAGTGTTTTTGTGCAAGAGAAGTGTAAAAGAGCACAGATGTTTGCCAGTAGATTAGCGCCATGAATGCACTGGATTGTGCAGTAGCAGCAAAAAAAAAAAAAAAATGACACAAAAAAAACCACTTCTCATTGGTCTGATCCAGTGTGAAAAGCGCCATGGGAATCCATTGTTCTTAGTCAAAAGCTCATTCTGAACAAACATTCATCTGAATGTTTGTCTTGGTGTGAATAGGCCTTAAAATCTGTGGCACTTAAATACATAAAATATCTCTGTTTGAGCAGCCCAACTTCCTAAGCCACATTGACTCAACTAATGCTGTAAATTTGGGGAGGTACTTTCTGTTTCATTGATCAATGTTAGACAGGTGGAGTTTTCGAGAAAGTGGTTTGAAAACAAGTTCTATTTTTTGTAATCACATTTGGTGGCACTAGTGGCACAGAAATTTCACAGTTCAGTTTTAATGTATCCCAAGGCATTGTTTTGCCCAACAGATTATCCATTGTAAGTGCATTACAGTAAACACAGTTTTTTGTTTTGCTTTTATAATCGGAGTATGAGTGAAATTATTTTCTGGTGGTATTGGTAGAATCTGTGGCATGATCTTAACTTGTATTGAACCCGGAACATTCCTTAAAGACACTAAAAATGAGTCACAGTTTACAGAAAGAAAGAGCATGAAACAGTACATGAAGTTTCACAAAAAGATACAAAATAGTGGCCGACCGATATATTGCAAAGGCCAATTGTAAAGGGGTTAAAGGGAAAGGAGGCGGCGAGAACCGGCTTGACAATGTAAATAATGTTTAATAATAAACTTAACCAAAACCACAAACATAAACACATACAGGGCAGCTGCCTGTAATTCTCTCTCGAACTGTCGTCACCGGCCACCTTTATCCCTTGCGCACCCCATCAGGATGATTGGGGACCGGGTGTGCGTTTTTCCAGCCCGGCCCCGCCCTCCTCCGCTCTACACCGATAAATTGGCCAATATTCTGACTTTTTTCCATTACCAACATTAGCCGATAAAATCCCCATTGGCTGATTTGTTTCTTGAGGGTGCAGAGAATCACCTGTTTGCATGTGAAACAACTGAGACATGTAAATGACCAGTCATGGTTCGTTTTGTTGTTACGTACCATCATATTACTACAATAATAGACCGGAAACAAAGAACATAATTTAAATCAGCAGTAAAATGTGATTTAAAGATTTGTGTGAAATTTAGTAAATATAGTGCTAAATAAGAGTTTATTATTATTTTTAGCAATTTTATGATTGTTATTTACTATATTAAATTGTGTTATATATCGGCATTGTATCAGTCTATTGGCCACCCTGCTCTCTGGATATCGGCCATTAAAAAAAACCCATATCGGTTGACCACTAATACAAAAAGCACAAGTTGACAGACTGGCAGACAGCAGTAATAAGCTTTCTGATGATTCTGTGTATGGGGGACTTGTTTGAGAAGAGCAGTGGACAGCAAGGAGAAGTGAGCTCTGAGCAGTGAAAGGGGGATCAGGGCAGGAAAGGTCAGGCATTTAGTGTGTTGCTATAGTGTGTGATGCATGCCCTTGTTTCACTGAGATATCACATGCGCAAACAGGACTTCATGCTCGCATGTTCTCTCTCTTACACAGTGTGGCCAGGACAGTCAGTACAAGACTAACTAACCAGCTAACCTTCTTCAAACTCACAGGCATGGCCGTGTTTCATCTCTGCATGCTTACACACTTGACAAGCTGTGTCCTTTGTCTACTGTCAATCAACAAAATGATGGGTATTCTGGCCAAAATACTTAAAAATAAAATATCTGAGATTTAACAGACACACAATTTCTTGCAAGGCATGCTTTGCGAAATCCCTTAAAAATGCCCTCTTGTCGCCAAATGTGAGTGTAATGATTTGTTTTATGAGAATCATAAAATGGTCCTTTGTTGGCAAGGAAAGTTGTGATAGGAGTGTTGTTCTGAGTTTTGTCCAAATCATGACAAGAGGGTGTGAGGGCAAGAGAGAGTGTGTGCGCATGTGTAGGCAAGGCCTGCAGAGACCAGAAAACCAGCCATAATCCCAAAGAAGTTCTTGTCCACTCTCTGGGATCAAACAGCCCTTCAGTGATATGGCTTCACCCAATGGTCAAAGGTCACAGAGTCTATTGAATGATGTCAAAAATAACAAGACAGATATCAGCTAGATTGCAGAGCAGACCCTTTTCACAGACTGTAATGTGTTTATGCCTTATTAACCAGCATGAATCTAGCATCTAACTTTTAAATTCGATTTGTATTATTTTGTGTATATTTATAACAATGTTTTTTGTATTATTTTACACTGGCATTAAATGTAAAAAAAAAACAAATATATATATATATATATATATATATATATATATATATATATATATATATATATATATATATATATATATATATATATATATATATATATGTAAGGGTTAATGCCCGACGAGGTGTCCATTGTCAGGTTTTAATGGACGACGGCGAGGTGTGAACCGGCCGACACGCAGCGGAGGACGGTTGCCTCCGCCGAAGTCCATTAAAACCTGACAATGGACACCTCGGAGGGCATTAACCCGCTTAATACCATGGTCACTTGCCAAATAAAACATTTTTAAAACATTAGTTTATATTTTAATTAGGCTAAAGCTAGTTTTTACAAATAATAACTTGCCTGACGGTTTATTTAGCAACCGGAGATATTTATAGTCCGCTCAGCTTGTAGAACCCTTCAGGTTCAAAAATGCATTTTTTTTTTTCATGAAGCACAAAGGTAGGCATAGTTATTTTTTTATTACACATAAAACAATTAATCAAACAACAATCAAACAAAAAAAACAATTAGTTCTGCGCTCCAGCGATTTGCGCTTATAGAGGGCAATAAATTAATCAGATCAAAGAGAGGGTCATTTGCCTACATGATAGCTTTTTTATTTACAATTAATTTCAACGTTTCCATTTATAGTGCAATTTGAAAAAGTTGGCCAGTCAGACATAGGGGCCTTTGAAGGAGGATCCACAAAAGCTGGGTACTGCCCATGATGGGCACTTGATGCAGACAGTACGTTGCTCCAGCTTCGTCTCTCACGGACTGACGGAGCCCAGTAAGCCCGCAGACTGCTCTCGCATCGATGGCCTGTCACCGACATTATTTGACGGCTCTCCAGTCCAGCATCGGAGAGTCGACCTACAGCGGTGCTTCGGAGGCTGTGGTTAGTGTAGACCTTCGAAAGACCCACCAACTATGATAATACGATGATGATAATAATAGTTATAATTATAATAAAAGTAGGTCTACTAGGCCTAATAATACATTTATATTGACATAAATTGTAAATACATCTTCGCTGATCTTTTTCATCATGTTCCCGAGGTAGTGGATACCCATCGGCTCCCGGCTGTACCACACTTCGGAAGCGGATGTCACGGTGCGCTTCGGATGGTGGTAGAAAGCTTTTGCGTCAGATGGACATTTGGACACATAGGACGTGAAACTTTTTACCGGACACAGCGGATCCCCGGGTCTGGCAAACATAAAACCTCGGAAGTTTTCCTTATCTGGGTCATTCGGATCGTTGTGGTTTTTGGTGTGCGGATTGTAAGCCAGGGTGACAAACTCAACCCCATCCTCGTCTCTCTGGACTTTAAAAGACTGCATGGAGAGCTCCCGGTTGCCCGCCCTGCCACGCCGAGCCAAACACAGCTGGATGTCAAACCAGACTTTTCTGACCAGGCCAAGGGGCGTATCGGGAGACAGTACAGGTGAATTCTTTATGATTTCAAGATCAGACTCAGAAATACGTGGATGGTGAACGTTGGTATCTTTACCGCTTTTTCTGTAACGCTTAATTATTGCTTTAAACACAGCATTACAGGTCATGAATCTGGTGTCAGTTATAATATTGAATTCCCTTATATGGCGGTTGATACCGGCTCTCAGGCTCCTTAGGCTTGAAACGCTGTACTCTCCTCCTGCCTTGGTTGTCTGGACAGCTGCGTAAAACTCCCGCAGGGTCTCATTCAGAGCAGCAGCGGTGTAATTTTCAAAGCTGGAGTCCATTTCTTTTTGAAAAATAAAGTCTCTGAGTGTATTTACTGCCCATTTCGTATTTTTTTTCGTGTTGATCTCATCTTTTTCGTCTTCTATTTGATTCAATTCTCCCGGTGTTATCTCTTTGTGTCGTTTCTCCGTTTTATTTACATTTTTTCTTTCTTCAGCAGCATCCCAGTCGTCAAAGTTGTCATATTCTCCATAAATGTTAAAAGAAATAACGAAGTCGCTCATTGTTGTATTAGTAGGCTATGTAATATCTAACTAACGTTAGATGTTTGTTTTGATAGAGCAAATTGTTAACGGATACTTTGACTGCCTATTGCTATGGTTACTCACAGCTGTTGTAGGCAGCGCATTTATTTATTAATTTCGAATGGTAAACAGGCAGTTTCACCAGAACTACTTTACTAGGAGTCCTCTATCACTTTTTAACGGACACCCTGCAGCCAATCAGAATCGAGTATTCACCCAGACCATGGTATAAATAAATATATATATATATATATATATATATATTCTTCTGAATGCTATAATCCATGCTATTTAAGATTTCAAAAGGTTTTTTTTTTTTTAATTAGTGTTACTTTAGAAAATGAATAATTTTCAAATAAATATACTAATATATACAAATTTGCACAAATGTGCCTTTACTCATGGTGCTAGTTCACTCCACCATAATCTAGAACCACAACCAATTAACCACTTTACCTACTTCAAAATAAAGGAAATGCTGCATTTCATTCACATTGCCCTCAGGACATGTGCAATACACTTCCCTATTATGTACTAAATCTCCTCAAATTCACCCTAAATTTGGTAATGGCAAAATGTTCACCATTTGTGTACATTTTCAGACAGATAATTGAAAGCTTTGAGCACAAATCGGAGCATTAGAGGAGGCCACATTAAATCCTAACTAAATTATTAAATGGAATATATTAAGCAAAATCACAACTCAAAAGGTCCAACATTCTTGAGAAATAAAAAGTAGTAATCTCAAACCATGCAGATGAAATGAGTCTGAGCTATGTGTCCTGTCATCTGGTACAAGCATTATTCTTCACATCACTGCTGTGCCTGCATTTTCAAATATCAGCTGTAAACCCTGCATGAACCCATAAAGAAAAAACTCTTTGTGCCCTAATCCACCTTCATCAGACCTAAGAACATACTGTCATTCAGAGACAGCACAATGCACACAAGACTGAAACTTAATTTTTCTGTGATAAAAAAGGCAAAATAAAACAACAAAAGAGAGGGAAAAAAAAAACTTCAAGATGGAAGGGATGTATGTTGTAGATAGCCCTACAAGAAAAATGTAGTGCTTTAGTACTTTCAAAGTTTAAACAAAGATAGAGTAAGCAGACATAGACCACAACATGGATTAAATTGTTTACTAATTAGTTTGTTTCTTTCAACTGTTTCTGAAAGAAAAAAAATCAGAGAAACTACATATTGCTTAAAAAACTATTTCTAATCACTATTATGCATTTAAATAGATGTTTAATAAATGCTATTGAAAGACTGCAAGGGCTATGTTTTTGTGCCCATTAAAGAAATGCCAAAAAAATAAAGTTTTCCTTAAGCAAATGTTAGTTGATGTTGTCTCACAATTCACTGAATGTATATATTTATTTATTTTTATTTGATTTGCCCAGAGAAAAAATAAACACATATTAACCATTATCTTCCCTCTGCGTAGTTACCTTCTACATGTGGTGTCAATTTGCACTAACCAAACAGCATCTCGAACAGAGCGAGTTATGTGAAGAATGCAAAAAGAATACTTTCCACTTGATCCCCAAAAGGCTTTAAAACTGTTATCACTGTACAGGTTCTCCAATCAGTTTTTGGGGAAAGAAAAACACAGAGAACAGAGTGCACAGTCGACTAATGAGTTATTGCCAAAGAGAACATCCTCAAAAATAAAAAAATGGGACTGGAGTGGCTCCTGCTGAAACGGTGACTAAATCATGGAGGTAACTCAGGTCTCATGCTAAAGCCTGAGCAAGCATCAATCAAAGATCTGCCACATTCAGGTCTTTAGGTTATCTTTAAGAAACCCAAGGCATTCCTAAACAATCATTCAAAGATGTTTTGATCTTATTATTCTATTCTACTCTAGCAGACTAATATATTTATCATCTAATCTAAAGTCTAAAGACTTTGCACACAGGAATATTCAAACAATTGACATTTTGTTCCGCAAAGACCAATTGTTGATTTCCTTTGTCAATTTCCTAAAAGTAATTTTTTTTTTTTTTACCTTTACACAATTCAAACATGTCTGCATGAACACTTAAAAGCATCTTTATTTTAAAGGGACAATTTACCCCCAAATTTAAATTCTCATCATTTACTCACCCTCATGCCATTCTAAACCAGAATGATCACATTTTTTCAGTGGAACACAAGAAAAATGGAAGAATGTTGATGTTGCACATTTTTTCCATACAACTGAATGGTGACTGAGGCTAACATACTGCATAACATCTCCTTTGGTGTTCCACAGAAGTAAATCCTACAGGTAGGGAACAACATGAGTCTGAGTAAATGATGACATAATTTTCATTTTTGGGAGTTCTATCCCTTTAATTAAATTGCCTTAATAATTAATAAAAGTTACTCTGCCTACGTGCAGCGTGTAACATCAAACTCGCATCCGTGACACCCCTGTGCAGGTTTTACCTCATCAGCCTGTCATCGATGATACAGATGCCCATCAGAGCACTGAGAACCTTTTGTCCTGTGTGCCATGATGCACAGAGTGAACATGATACAGGGAGTGACAGAGATCGTGATAGAGCTTCTGGTCATACATCCCTTCCTATGTCTACGCAGGACTGTGTTTGCTGTCATCGTGTTTCTGAGGGGATCAGATCTGTCTGTCAGGCACTGGGCCATGCCAGGAAACTTAAGCTCTGCCTGTATGCCTGCTGAAGTGAGCATCTGTGTGGTGAGAAAGGCTTTGCTGTGCTCCTATACCTCTGGAGCGAGTTTAATCCCTGTTCCACATCACTACATATGGGAGCCCTGCAACTGCTGCAGTCAATCTCCCAGCGCAAGTGAAAACGAGCATCACACTCTGTTTCCCAAGGGGTTGTTCTCTCTTAAAAGCACTTCAAAAGAATAAGATAGTTTTAAGTTAAAAAACAGGCCTCAAGACAATGGCCTTTAATGAAAATCTGGAATTCATAATTTTTCCACAGATTTTTCTAACATCATCTTTGCAAATGCCCTCCAACGCAAAGCCGAACATACTAAGAGTGCGAACTCTGTATTTGTTGAATTTATATATGGTACTGGTATAGAGATTTCATTTACATTTGATTGGAGACCAGGGTTGCTCACACTTTTTACTCAAGTGAATATTTGTCATGGTAGGTATAATTTTTTACAGTTTATTTCTGCAAATAATAGTGCAATCACATTTTTTATTTTTTTTTAGCCAACACTTATGTCATGTGCCCATGCACTATATGGCATAAGTTCTGAAAAGGGAACATACCATTAAATTTAAAACCGTAAGAAAATTATGAAACAGCACAAAAAATCTTTAAAAAATAAATAAATAAATAAATCAAACAAATGTTTTGACAAAAAATTTTGTCATTAATAATACCTTTTAGTAGTAAATAACATGTAAAACACATGTGACAACTTGCCTCAATTAATTGTGACAAGTTACTCTGACATGATATATGAAAAATAGTTGACCCTTGCATGTATGCCAGTGTTGTTGATTTTTTTGTGTTCACTTGCTTACCAAACAGCTATAGCAAAAATATGATATTGAAATTTTAGTTTGGAGGCTAGAATTCACAAACATTATTGTAATGTAGACAGTTCTGAACCATGTGTTTAAAACCAATACACAAAACAAGTATTTGAGTAATTGGACACTCATTCCCACATTTTAAACACTGTTATGTTACTCCATTTCATGTTATTTACAAAGAAAAAGTTGTGAAAACAATCAATTATAAAGCAAATCAGAATCAAAGCTCACTCCTGTGTGTTTCTTAGAGGGATCCATTCATTAACCTGGAGGAGAACTTGTGCGTGCGTCATACGGGCAGTTTGGGTGGGCCATAATTCTGATTTAATCTAGCACACCACATCCACCACCACTTCAGTGTGTGTGTGTGTGTGTGTGTGTGTGTAAGTGCACACTAAAGTAACGAGTCCTCTGTGCTAATAGCCACGTGATTCCCACAGACGCCTATCACACTCTTCATCAAGCCACATGCTTGAGTGGCCTTCTTATCTCTAATGACATCTCACATCATTCATAACACACACACACACACACACACACACGCGCGCGCACACGAAAAGAGGTATCCACTCACCTCAGAGTTTAATAGACAGTACTTCAAAACTTACATTTACAATGTTGTTTTTCTACAGCTGTCAAAGCCTTACGGAGAAAATTTTAACCTGGCTCTAACTGAGTGAAAAATTAAAAACATTAAATTTACATAAGTACAATTAAGCATTTTTTTTGCAAAAAGATATTAGTTATATTCTTTATATGTGCACTAACAAAACCTGCACTACTGCTGTATCTAAAAATACACTTCTTTTTATTGTAAAATAAAATTTAACGGAGAAAAAAAACCTCAATTTAAATCTTACCTAAACATTTGAAACATCTGTCTTTAACCATTTCATCTGTTTAAAAGAAAGACTTCCTGACTAGTGTAAACAAAGTCAGGGGAATTCAGGACGAGCTCACGCAAGAGGGGGTGAGACCCCGTGGCTTCACTCGGGGCCCTTCTTTTGACACTAATGAATGATTGACTTTTCCCCTTCTGTGAAATGCGGCTGACGTCATCATAGCTAAACTTCAAAAGGAGGGTGGGTAGGGTGTTGGGGGTCATTGGAAGAGCTCCATTTTAGTAATATATTTTCATAGTGAAAACTTTTCAAAATCAGGGATATGTTTAAAAAATATTTAGGTCAGTTTTTTGAGGAGTTTAGGTTTTGCACTGTAATGAGTAATAGTGTTTCACAGTTTTGCCCTATTTCAGTGGGGTTTGCTCTTGGCAGCTAAACACACAGACCTTCCTCTGTAGCCACCACTGACGTCAGCAGTCACCTAGCAACAGTCTTTTGGTGTAAAAGCGGCAGTGCTGACACTGTTTTCAAATGAGACAAAAAGAGAGAGAGAGAGAGAGAGAGAGATGGACACAGTAAGATAGAAAAGGACAAAAATGTGAAAAAGGATAACAGGCAGCACTTTTAAGGTACTTGTGTTAAAATGAAACATTGACAATTTCGGAAATCAAACTGAAACTAAGCTTTTCTTCAACTTCCTTCTGCTCCACAACACAACTGTGGAGTTTTTTAAGCTTTCAAAAGGCTCTTAAATTAGGTTAAAGATGTAATACTCGATCAACAGCAGTTGTGGTATAATGCTGATTACAACAAAAAAGTTTAATTACATTACTAACAGTGGAAGTGAATGGGGCTAGTACTAAACATTAATACACACTTTTTATTTCCACAAGTCAAACATTATACCTGTTAAAATTATTTCAGTGTGATAAAATCACTTATTAACCTTATATGTATAAAGTTATATCCCATATTACAATGAAACCCATTAATCCCAATATTCAACATAACACATAACATAATATATGTTATATTATGTATATATAATATATATATGTAATATGTAATATATATTTTTTTATAATGGACTGGCCCAATTCACTTTCATGGTAAGTGTCTCACTGTAACCACAATTTTTGCTCTTTTTTTAATAAACGAGGTGTGTCAAATATATTTTTGTGGCAATCAACATTATGCTTCAAATGCTTTTATTAAACCCAGAACATTCCTAAAATTTCATTTGTGAACATTGCAATTTTACATCAAGTAATAAATTAATTCTGCATGCCTTTCATTTTCTTTCGTCATGGAAATCAAATAACCGAAGCCAAGTAACAGTCGTTATCTCTGACTTTAAGTAAATTGGACACAGGCTTCCTGGACTCACTACTTATGCCCTCTACATACGACCCACAAGTCCCTCCTCCTGTCCGACCTGACCATGTGTTTTATTCCCCTGCAGTCAGCCAAGTGAACAAACAACTTTTTTAAATGCAGGACACATACAAGCTTCAACAACCTCCTTGTGGACTTAAGAGCTACTAGGCCACCTTAAATGTTGGAGTGTCTGGGAACCTTATGGTGCAATAAACCGTTCCCGATAAGTCATGCAGAAAATCCCTGGCCCTACTTAAAACCAATGAGATGTGTTGATTGTGTGGCTAATACAAAGAGGGGAGGTGTGCTAAATGTCCCCTGCTTGACCTGCAGGTCTCCTGGTCTACTTTCGACCCAGTCCACTAAGGGATGGTGTGAACCAGTCACTTCAACACATCCAGGAAAAGCCACTTATCTCTCAACTGTTTCCATTCATGTCCCCAAACCACAAAAAGACACAAAGCACTGCATGGATACAAGGAGTGAGAGTGCACACACACAAATAGGGCCCTATGATTGCGGGATGTCACAGAATTTTATTCATTTGGGATAAAATGAATGTATGAATGCACAATTGATCAAATAAAAATCGGATACGTCCTACTGTGATGATTAAACCAAAAAGGCTGTGATTTAATGAAACAAATATACAGTCTGCATGTGCTGTCCACTTCAAAGTGAATGTGTGCAGCCGGCCGCTTATACACTGACAACACCACAACATGAGCATCATGTTACACTCTGTGTGTGTAGTAGATGACAGAGAACAGAATGCGCATTAATCTTGACGTGCACAGAGAAGCAGACTATATATTTATATAATTACATTGCAGCCTTTTGCAGATAAAAGAGCACAAACTTTAAAAGGGCTTCATTCAGTTTTCTACCAAAATAAAAGCTCATATAGCTGTATAGTAAAATGCATGTAGGGGCCTGGGTAGCTCAGGTGGTGAAGACGCTGGCTACCATCCCTGGGGTCACGAATTTGAATCCAGGGTGTGCTAAGTGACTCTAGCCAGGTCTCCTAAGCAACCAAATTGGCCCGGTTTCTAGGGAGGGTAGAGACACAAGGGGTAACCTCCTTGTGGTCTATATAATGCGGTTCGTTTTTCGTGGGGCATGTGGCACGTTTATGCAGCAGTGGATGGCGTGAAGCGTCCACACACGCTATGTTCTCTGTGGCAGCATCCTCAACAAGCCACCTGATAAGATGCGTGGGCTGACGGTCTCAGATGTGGAGGCAGCTGGGATTCGTCCTCTGCCACCCGGATTGAGGAGTCACTACGCAACCAAGAGGACATAAAAAAGCGCATTGAGAATTGGGCAGTCCAAATTGGGTGAAAAAGGGTACACTGCACAAGTGTAGAGAAAGGCCAGATAAGGAGCTGAAATTAAAAAATGAGGAACAAAAAGAGCAAAATTTGGCAAGACTTGGGACGAACAGCTTGTCCTCAAAAATCAGACAACATTCCAGTGCTAAATTAATAAGATCAATCAAATGTTAATCTTGTAAAACACAAGCAATGTATAAAAGGAACTACTGTTTAACTTGTGTGAGAAAAAACTGCAAGACAACATTTAAAAACAAAAGACCCACATGGTTTTATTGCATTAAAAAGATTATCAATTCAAGACTTTCTTTACTACTAAAACAATTGTGTGTAGCATTATAAAAAAAAATTATGAAATAAAAAACACAGTATTCAATAAAAACTCCACACTGCGTTTTATAACCAAACTGACACCCTTACAGTGCGGCTTTATTGCTTTCAGCAACTGCTGCTCGGCTCGCCACAGCCAGCACAAAAAACTAAAGAGCTGCAAGCTAATTGCTGGTGATCATGACGCAAACGGTTTCCAAGGTAACAGTTTTGGAGTAGCCGCTCCAGCATTTCCTCATCTGTTTGCACTCACACCAGCAGGCTGACAATGCACTCGCTGCATCCTGTTTCAGTCTACAGACAGAGACGGTGCTGATCTCTGTTAACCCCTTCCTCCGTAACCTGGAGAACTTTTGCGATTGAGCAATTACTCATGCTATGGGGGGGGGGGGGGGGGTCTAGAGAACAAAATGTTTTGGGGGCAGTAACAGAAAAAGAAACCGCTGGCTTTACGTTGATTTCTTCACGTCTGGCAGAAGATGTAACAACTTGCATCAACTGTTGAAATATTTGAGGTTGCTTGTCAATGTTCCTAGCACAATGCATTTATCTACTGTTCCTCTCAATATAAAGAGCACATTTCACTTTAAAACAATTCAAACAAATATGCCTATTATTAGATGATCCAACACAATTATATTGTTTTACCAACTGCTACAGCCTACTCTATAAATCAATAAATAGCAGACCTGACATAAATGGTTACAGCAAAATTTTACAGGAGTTAATTATTTGTTAAATTAAGAATATTAATAAACAACAAGCAGACAAAGCTCTTTGGAAAATAAAAAAGCTATTTCTTAAGAATAACTTTAATTGTGGAGTCATTTGTTTTATTTTTTTAACAGAGTAAATGGGTGCCGTATAAAGACCATTCCTCATTGTTCCTTATTTAAAATTTTGTGAGGGAGGTTGTGTGTAACTAAAATTCAACATGTACAATACACATAACCAGTTTATACACACTTCAAAAAGACATCAGTTACTTTAATATATGTGACCAAACCAAATGAAAATGTGCGATTAAGGTCCTAATTTCAAGATCTCTCTTTCAAACACACATACACTCACACCAACCCATTGAGAGAATAAGAGTAATCGTTCCTTTCTGTTTGACGCACTCAAATAATGAAAAAATAAAAAAAATAAAATAAAAAATAAAAAAAATCACAGTGTTTAAACTCAGACACAATAGTGCCAAGCCTCCCCATTTTCTTTTCACTTGCTTTAAAAGACATTCTCAGAGATTCACACCCAGTGCTCATACCAGTATCACACAACTTTGCTTCAAAATTGTATTTCACAAAATGAAAAGGATGAAATGTATTCCTGTCACTGGTTTTCAAACTGTAATTTTCTTTGGAAGGAAAAAAATATATATTATTATAGAAACTATCACCCATCTACCAAAAAACACACAGTGAGCGGTGTGTCTCGTCTCACGGCAGTATGGATGGAGTGTTCTCTACTCTGATCATGCCGTTGAGCAGGCAGTCAGTAAATTGTACATGGCAATAAGTAAAACTTGGCTTTTTTTCTGTAGACATACTCTTGTACGTCACCACTTAGTGACGTCAATGTTATATCATTCCACATGGCATAAGTGCAGGAGAACGTGACAGCGGAGAGGAGCACTGCCCCACTATTCCACCGTCTCACACACACCCTCACACACGCATGCTCCTTTTCTCTCTCCATCTCACTCTCTTTATATTTTACTTCTCTTATATTTTAGGGTATTTTGGAGCTATTACTTGCCTCTATATGGCTACAAATAAAACTGTGTTTTTGAATAAAAAGGTCTTTATAAATGTAATTGTCTATTTCACTAATTTGTTTGAATTAAAAAAAATTAACAAGGGGGGAAACAAATATTGAAAATGTATACAAGTTCTTATCAAGTAAAAACCCACAGAAACATGCACTGGTAGAGCAATGGGTATATTGGAGACAGGAATAACAAGTCTGAAACAGGTGAAACAACAAGCATACACATTTTACAATATTCATTTCAAACAATACCTTTGATTCAACTTTACTGTGCTTTCTGTGTGACAGTCTTTTGTGTAATATTTTTTAGTCCTCTATTATTACAGTAAAACACGGTAGAGCCTGCAGCCCATTGGCTGATGATTCAAAAGTTTGAATGACACGTGAAAGCTTTACGACTGTGGCAATACCTCAATGTTGCACACACCATAAATACCAGTCCATCATGTTCATGTGATGACAGAAAAGCTATTGATTTCACACAATGTTCTGTCTTGAAATACATACACACTTGCTAATGAGGGATTGCAAATAATCCTGCTCAACTGAAAATTAAACAAAGATCAAATTGCCTGAAGAGCTCCAGTTCTGCATTTATTCACAGATTAACATAATAGCAGAACAGAACACACCAGTGAATTAAACTTAACAACTAATCATTGTATACTGCAATATTGTGAAAAGGCACAATAACATTTAAATCAGATTTGGCGCAACAAGGCCTTTATGAAAAGATTCACTTATCCGATAAACCATAATGCTCAAAATAATTAATTGTTTTGAGTAGGGAAAAATTTAATCATACAAATAAGTTCAAAACATTTTTTTCTTAATGAGTATTTAGAAAAGTAGTATCTTTCTTTTGAGTTCACAAAACTTACACCTTTTAAGTAACGTGGATTGTTTCATGTTTTGAGTTTAATTAAATTGTCTCCTTAAATTTACACAACCTTAATTTAACTGAAACTTCAAATCATCCACAAATTAGCCCCTTTCTCTTCGATTGTAAGTGCCTCACTGCAAATTAGATTTTTTTTATTTAAAATTTTTTTTAAAAAGGAGGACGAGTCAAAATAATTTTTATGTGGTAATCAACATTATGCCACAAATACTGTCGATTGAGCTTAACTTGTATTGAACCTGGAATATTCTTTTAAACAACATTATAAACAACCCTAAAAGTTGCAAAACTGAACATGACCTGTAAGGCAGTGTTTACCAACCACTGTGCCACTACACACTAGTGTGCCGTGAAAGAACATATGGTGTGCCGTGGAAAATTATCAAATTCCACAGAATAACTAAATGCATGGAGAAAAAAATTATAATTTCAGGGATCCAAACACCTCACTTTTCTGAGAAATTCGCCATTTTGAAACCATAATCGGTGACTTTTGTGATTGTGAAGAGCAATGATTAAATGTACAAAAGTGAGTGATATTTATACATGTTAAGGGTCTTTCACATGACTCGTGTCAGCGCTGCAGAATACATTGAAGTCTATGAAGTGACTTTACACTAGTTTTTCAAACACACATTTTTGCTTCACCAATAATGTCTTTGCGAGCTAAGCAACAAGAACTATTTAAAAACTGTCCAAATTTGTGAAGAGACATTGAGTGTCTCATAATTTATTTTAATTAAATATTACCTTATCGTGTAAGAATATCAGAGACCCCAGTTATTGAACTAATTTCAATTCACCAAGAAAACACTTAACCTAAACATTGACGAGTCCTTTTATTACCTTCTGCTATTTTCTCTCTTCCAAATACATGTTTTCAATGTTTATTGTGCACAGCTGCCGCATTTTTACGTGGCAAACTCGTAAAATCGCCCCTCTGTGAAGCTTTCTGCAACGCTTGTCATTTGGAAGGCAATGCAACGCTTGACGCTGGGTTCAGCCTCCAGAACCAAATTAAATCTGCCACGAGAAGTCGTCTGTCTGAGGCAAAGATGCAAAATCTTATGACAATTGCCTCAGCATCAGTCTCCCTTGGTGCGTTTAATTACGCACAGGCGACCACAGTTTAAGTCGACGCGAACCAGGAGGAAGGTTTGAGATGTAGATTGAGTTCTGTTCAGTTCATTTTGTTCATGTTTTGTTCATATTTTAATCGTATATGTTTTTTGTAATATTGCGTTGTTCATAAGTGTTGTGCCTTAGTGGCCTCCACTGTGGGGTAAAAAAACATGATATGTAATAAATATGATAATTCAAATGATGGGTAATAATAGATTATGACAGAATTTTTACGACCCTGTCAGTCAAATGAGAAAGTCATGACAGATGATGAGATAGTCTAATGCAATGTATGTGACTTTTTTGTGTGATTATTTATTTATTTTTTTGCATAGCCAAATTTCAAACATCAGAAGTAAACATGCTACTAAGATGGACAAAAAACATGGACAAGTTCTTGAAAAGGAAAAATATTGACGATGTGGGATAGTGATGTGCTGTAGAGATTTTTTGTCGTAAAAAGCGTGCCATGGCAGAAAAAAATGTTGGGAAACACTGCTGTAAGGTCAAGCACTGATTGTTCTCACTCTCTTTGTTTTTGTGCTGTCACGCACATTACAAAATACCCGAGATTCACTGACGGCACCATTAAAACCATTTCTCTAAACCCAAATGGTAAAATACAGCTTCCATTTACACATGAGCTGCTTCTAATGCTTATAAGCAACAATATACACATTTTAAACAATCCAGAAACTAAACTAATCCAAGACAGTAACTACATTTTTATTATTAGTTTCCATTTTTACATCTTAATTGTATATCAAATTAGATGATGGTGTCACCAACTGTTGAACTTTGTGCTACCAGTACCACGGCTTTCTAATTTTAGTCTGGTGCTCAAATGTACCCAAATAATTGTTTTCTTTTAGGTATTAGGATAGAGACAATAAATGCACACATAAACATTGTTATAATGATGTAATAACAGAAGTTAACAATTGCTATTAACAATTAGTGGGACATGGTCAATAATATAAATTATGAAACTTTGTAAGCAAGGGGAATCTTGCCACGATTTAGCCTTTATGTTTGCTAATTGCAGTTCCATTTTCCAACCACTTTTCTTTTCATGATGCTTGTATGCTATCTATTACACTTCAAATTTAAGTGATGTTATACATTGGTAGCGAGGGCTTGGTGGTTAGTGCACATTTTCCAACAATAAATTTAAGAAAGAAAAACAACATTCAAACAAATGCAACCAATAACTGGTCTACAAAGTTATGCCTTTAGCAATAGCATTTCACCCAAAAAATGTCAATTGTAAAACAGACCAAAATTTAAGCTGTTACACACTAACTGACAATCCAATCCACCCCTCCGCTGAAGCTCTGAAATGGACAACAAATCAATGTCATTTGACACCTAGAGAAGCATTCGTCATCAATTGTTGCATGTCTTGTAACAACTGTAATTGACATTGAATCTGTTCCACAAATTCGGGTTTGAAACAACATGTGGATGAGTAAAAGACCATTTTTATGTGAACTACCCCTTTAAATCAATGGAATTAAATCCATGCTACTGACTGTTTCTTCAATCAAAGGATCCTGTTTGGGTCATGAATCACTAAGAATCACAGAGTGAAAGTCCAAACTATTCGCAGTTAAAGGTGCTGAAGGCGAGCATGTGGGGTAACCAATATTACAGACTAACAAAGTTGGTATTTAAATGCTTAAAAATAAGCTGCAATGTCTGTTAGTTGGTCCTCAAAAGGCTAATAAACAAGAGTAGTTTCCTGTGTCAATTAAGATATGGGAAGACAGGCAGACTACACCAATGTTGCCTCTTCGTCTAGAGTGTAACATACATATTCAATATAATGGCTAACCAGAGGAATATTGCATCATGTCTCAGTGAATGCAGTCATATTTAAGATTACTCCAATTGCTTCTGAACATCTCTCACTTGTGCCATAACAATAGTTAATGTTTAAAATCAAGAAAGATGGAAAAGCCAGTCACAGCAATTACGATTCCGTATGGTTGCAGCTTAATATCCATGAAACATACAGAGACAGACCCTATTAAAGTCTTGGAGCATCATGGCTGTTACGCTGACTGTTGCATTTTCATGAACTGTATGTCAACATGCACCATTACTAACCACACCAGTTTACAATGTGTAAATCGATTTTGTTGCACGATTTGCTGGTTTAATTGCTCAGCCCAACCTTAACCATGACCTTTTTAGCATGGGTATGGCTAAATTGTTTGACATCGGAAAAAAGGCTAAAGGCCAGAACCTAAAAAAGTCAGGATTCTTTTATCCATCATCAATGCTTGCACTGTTTAAACTTTATGACAATCAGATGAGAAAAACCACAGACAATAAGCAATACATTAAGTATTATTATTGGTACTTGAGATATTGGTATTTCTAGATACCTATACTGTAGAATCTAATTAGTTGACCTTAAACAATCGGTTTGCATGCTTTTTCCAAGTAATCATAACTATTTGGCTCAAGTAAACTGATCTTTAAAGTAACGTGAACTAAAGTAAACTAAGCTCATTTGTGATAAAAGTATCATTGCTTTTATTTAATTATTTATATTGAGTTATAACACATCTTATAATACAGTATAAATACAGTATATATCACGTGAGCTTAGGTTTAAAAGCTAAATATATTTTGTGAGTTGTATGAATTCATAAGCAATTAGTAGATGTAATGTGTGTAAAATGCTTTGTAATTTTTAATGTACTAAGTGGTGTATAAATAGCTAGTATGAAACAAACCAGCACCCCATATAATTAAATAATTACCATATCTATACCATTTGTTTATGCCGATTTTTGCCACAAAAATTTACTATTGGCATTGTGACATCACTTTCCACGCCATGTGGTCCAAATCGCTCCAAACCGGTGCCGTTCGTTTGTGCTTGATTTGTGCCATTAAAAGATACACTGTAACTATTTCCATTCCTTAGATAGGCCTATAGCAAGAAACTTTTCAGGAGCAGTGACGTCACTCACCACCCCAATTGGCCAGGTTGTTAAGGAGGGTAGAATCACATGGGGTAACCTCCTCGTGGTCACTATAATGTGGTTCGCTCTCGGTGGGGCACGTGGTGAGTTGAGCGTGGATGCCATGGTGGATCAATTATGAAACAGCATGGACAGACACAAAAATGCACTCAAAGTGAACGGCTCTTCAGTGTAAAACTGGAACTCTGTAGAAAAGTTTGGTCACACTTGCCTATTCTTTATTATTTTTTTACTGCAATTTTTAGATTTTAGAGTATAACATCATCAAAACTAAGTAGTAACACAAAAGTATTGAAATTATGCAGTGACAAAAACAAATTAAATCAGAAACATATATTGGAATTCTTCAGTGTAGCCTTTTGTCTGTTCCAGCTCTGCACACAGTTCATTTTCTCAATCTCGACTTCGGGTGCATCCTGGGATGCTTTTCAAACAATATTGAATGATTTCATATGCAGGACACTTGTTGGCTAATTATCTTTAAAAAATAAAATAAAATAAATAAATAAAACAAATAAATAAAAGGTTTGTAAAGATCTATATTATCTATATAATAGTATCTATATATGTACAAAAATAATCCCAAGCATTTGACCATAAGACTTTAGATCAAAAGGTTTAAGATCATGAGAAACAAACTTAGTTTGTGTCCTTTGGACTGGTTGTGTAGGCAATATTCATAAGTTCTTGATAGTAAATAAAATTAATAACTTTTCCTATGTTATATTTGCTTTATATTGTGTATCTTGCCATGTTTTGCTATTGCAGTAGATAAATTGAGTATAACGGAGTTTCAAGTTTTTTGTTTAAATTAGACTAAATTTAGATTAAATCTTTGCCCAAAATTAATGCTTCAATGACACCAAACACGGCACAAACCAGAAGCACAATCGATGAAGACAGGTGAGAGTGTACTAGAGGTGATTTTATGGCTTCCAAAACTACCCTGTTAAATACAAAGAAAGAAATATGTTATGATGTTTCTTTTAATGGCACAAACCGACACAAATCGAGCACAAACGAATGACACCAGTTTGGAGTGATTTGGACCTCATAGGGTGGAGAGTGACGTCACTGCTCCCGAAAAGTTTCTTGCTATATCTAAGGAAGATAAATAGTTAGTGTTTCTTTTAAATGGCACAAACCAGCACAAATCGAGCAAACAAATTAAACCAAATTGGAGCGATTTGGATAACATGGGGTGCAGAGTGGGATGAGGATTAGCACCTCTAAATCTGAGGCCATGGTTCTCAGCAGGAAACCGATGGAGTGCGTACTCCGGGTGGGGAAGGAGGTATTGCCCCAAGTGAAGGAGTTCAAGTACCTCGGGGTCTTGTTCACGAGTGAGGGGACAATGGAGCGGGAGGTTGGCCGGAGAATCAGGGCAGCGGGGGCGGTATTGCATTCGCTCTATCGCACTGTTGTCATGAAAAGAGAGCTGAGGCGGAAGGCAAAGCTCTCGATCTACCGGTCAATTTTTGTTCCTACCCTCACCTATGGTCATGAAGGTTGGGTCATGACCGAAAGAACTAGGTCGCGAGTACAAGCGGCCGAAATGGGCTTCCTCAGAAGGGTGGCGGGCTTCTCCCTTAGAGATAGGGTGAGGAGCTCAGTCATCCGCGAGGAGCTCGGAGTAGAGCCGCTGCTCCTTTGCGTGGAAAGGAGTCAGTTGAGGTGGTTTGGGCATCTGGTAAGGATGCCCCCTGGGCGCCTCCCTAGGGAGGTGTTTCAGGCACATCCAGCTGGGAGGAGGCCTCGGGGAAGACCCAGGACTAGGTGGAGAGATTACATCTCCACACTGGCCTGGGAACGCCTCGGGGTCCCCCAGTCAGAGCTGGTTAATGTGGCTCGGGATAGGGAAGATCGGGGCCCCCTGCTGGAGCTGCTGCCCCTGCGACCCGACTTCGGATAAGCGGTTGAAGATGGATGGATGGATGGATGGATGGGGTGCAGAGTGACTGCTACCAAATTCAAATTCTTATTTCAAAGGAATTCAGGAAAATTTATATGGTGTTTCTTTTAATGGCACAAATTGAGTAAAAGCAAACAATGCCGGTTTGGAGCAATTTGGACCACATGGGATGAAAAGTGATGGCACACAGCCAAACAAATTATGTCTAATATCTCAAACACCGAACCAGCACAAACTTACATTTTTGCGGCACAAACACAGCACAAACAAATGGCATAGATCTGATAATTCATATTTATATTGCCAACTTCACAGAGGTTACAAACATCCAGTACATAGTAGATTGAATCCAGTATGTCATCGCGCTACAGGCTGCAGCGAGGACAGACTCAGCAAGTTCTGCACAGAACCGATCACCAGTGATCACCGGCAAGTGCATGCCAGTAAGAAATCTGTCTGACTTGCTGTGATGTCATGAAAAATGTGCCACGAGATCGAGGTGGCTGCAGATGTAGCAACCAGGAGGCACAGTTGCTTTGTCCGAGGTGTGCAAACTGCAAGCACGATGGGAAATGACTGGATGATGACACAGCTTAATGCTCATTGGCTTAAACAACTTTGATGTTTTGTTATCTTCTAAAACATTAGATGTTTTATGTTTTTATGTGTATAAATTATATGTGAATATTTCCGGCACTATGACAGTGCTGTATGGGATATATGATAGGCATCATATTTCTCTGCCGCCTGCCTGCTACAACTACCTTGGGAGTATTTTTGACAAATATGGTCATGATATCATAGCAAGTCAGACAGATTTCTAACCGGCATGCACCTGTGATCGGTTCTGCAAAGAACTTGCTCATCTCAAATGAGCCTAATGAAATGCATGCTGTTTTTTTTCAATCATTGGATTGGATAAGTAGAAAATGTGAAACATAAGTAGCCGACTGTCACTCACATGTTTAAAAAAATACTCAACAATTTAAAAAATGTTTCACTATAATGTTTTAATTGAAAAATAGACTGCAGAAGATGAAAGTTGAGATACTACATTTAATTTGATACCAAGTATGTGAACACAGATAAAAAAAATATATATATATATATATAAAACAAAGTATTTGTTTTTTAGCCACACTCCAACGGCCCACCTGTTGGCCAGTGACAGTTAACAGGTTTAAAAGGGGCATGTAAGACGGCCTCTATAGCACCCCCATTTTCACCTACAGTCATCAAAATTGGCACATATATAGTTCTCATCAAGCCAAAGAACTTTCATAATTATAGTCATTAGATCTGCCCAACAGAAAGTCAGCCATTTTGGATTATTTTAATATTGCGGTCTCTGAACTTTTAAATACTCCTCCTAGGGGATTAATGAGACTGTCACCACATTTAGACATTATGCCAAGACATTGAAGATGCTAAATTGTGAACAGATTTTTGATATATCGAACGGTGTTGTCATGGCGAGACATTAAATTAATGGCAAAAATGGAAAACAGGACGTGCTTCTGTGTGTAATGCGTGCTTTACATCAAAACTGAGATGCAATTTTAATCTTGGGGGCTAAACACATGTGACTATTTTGAGACATGGCAATAGAGACTTTAAAATAGTACTCTTGTATTTACCCATATTGCTTCAAAATTGTTTAGAATAATGTTAAATGCCAAATGCATGGGTCAATTTCCACCTGGTGGCTTTTGTAAAACAATACAAGGTGGATACATGCATTTGGCATTTAACTTTAGCATATCTTCTGCATGCATTAAATCAAAATTGAGCAGCATGTTTGGTAATGGGAGATAATCACAAGGACTTAAAACAGACTTTGAAATAGTCCTCTTACATTTACCCAAATAGCTTCAAAATTGTTTTGATTAATGTCAAGACAATGCTGATGGAAATTTGTGAAGATATCTTTAATAGTATTGTCATGGCAATGTATTAAATTACATGGTGTTGTAGTCAAACTGGAATGGTGGCTGTAGAGCGGAGGAGGGTGGGACCGGGCTGGAACAATGCACGCGGTTTGAGAGAGAGAATTACAGGCAACTGCTCTGTGTGTTTATGTTTGTGTGTTTGTGTGTTTTTGGTTCAGTTTTTCATTAAACTATTATTTATATTGCCAAGCCGGTTCTCGCCTCCTCCTTGCCCATTAACCGCTTTACATTGGTGCCGAAACCCGGGAGGGAGGAGGGATGCCCGTCGCGGAGTCCTCGACATGGCCATCCAAGAAAGGGGAGCACCGCTACCATCCACCGAGGGACGGAGTAGCCAGACCGCACGGACACGTGGAACAGGAGCCGTCCGCGAGGAACGATGGAGCTGCTGCCAGGGGTGGAGGAGTGCCCTTCCATCCTCCAGAAACGCAGAGAGGTCTAAAGAAGTCCGCCATCGCGAGGGAAGGAGGAAACAACTCCCTGACTGCCTGGAGCGGTAGGGCCGCTGCAAGGGGCAGAGGAGTATCCCAACGAGTCGGCGGGAACCAGGAGGTGCGTTCTGTCTGTTTTGTTCACAGTATGCCCACATTTCAGACACAACTACACCTCTGGTCATAAGAATTAAAACTATATACATTTTTTAATTAAATTATTTAGAGAGTAATGGTAACTTAATTAAAACTATTAAGAATAGAATAAAAACTTTACAATTTGAGATACCTATTAGTATTAGGCGATTGTCTCAACAAAATACAATATATACAAATACAATACATTTCCTGTTAGTCAGTTTGGTTAATAAGCAACTACAGCAAACAACAGTAGTAATAATAATAATCAAAATCAAGTTGTAGTTGTGGGAAATTCTGGACTTTATCAACTAAATGCGAATTTATCATGCCAAATTAGTTGACTATCACAAATTGAGGATAATTGTAGAATTGTAGTCAAATGTGTTTTGCAGCGATAGAAAGATTAATAACGTAGCACTGGTTGAAACAACTTGATCAGTACTCATCACCACCTCTTGTAAACATCTAGGGACAAATCGTTTTTGACAACTAAAGCTAATAATGGGTTTCATTATCCATTCTTAGCTGGTATGCAAATTTTTTTTGTTTATTTTCCGATAGGGTTAGTGCTTCATATTTGAAAGATTTAGCTAATAGGCTTCTTAAAGATTCAGTACATCCTGATTCTTGGCCAGTACTTGTTGAATGGAAAATATTAGTTAGGGATGCACCTCTTCCGATCCGATATCGGAAATCTCAGTATTGGACGATACCAATACCGATCCGATACCAGTGTTGTTTTTTTGCATAATCAGTTTAGAATATATTTAGGCTACATTATTGCGTGGAACTAATTGCGAGTACTCTTTAATATGTAAAGAAACACAAACATCAAACTACACATTATTTCAATATAAATGTATAGCTTATTAAGAAAAACTTTGTTAACTAGTATACTGGATAATGTAGCAGCAGAATTAACAGTAATTGCAGTAAGTCAACAGTAGAAAAGAAGCCGTTTTCTAAATTTTTTTAATTTTTTCTAAAATTTCTAAAAATGTAAGACATCAGCTCACTTTTCATTCACACAGTTATTTTTTGAAAACTGAAATATTATTAGAATTTGTAAATGATAATAATAATATATCTCAATTGTGCACCTTTAACTTTTAAACCCTAACGCTTTTATTTTTACATTCTCAACTCTCCAGGACGTCCTGTAAGTGTGTCTGTTTGTAGGCAAGTTCACAGTAGTTTAATTGGCATCTTGTTCAAATTCTGGTTATAAAAAAAGCACCTCCAGTGCCGACGTAAATGTATATTAAAAATGAACCAAACTATTGAGCATCTACATCTGAGATATTGTTCGTGAGTATCGCTCAAATATTGCGCACCGCATGAAGGCTAAAAATAGCCACGTGCGTGTTAATAGAGCAGTGCCATTGACTGATGCGCTGGAGCTGTGCATACTATATATTTACTTAAACACAGCCTTTTGTGATACACAGAGCTATCACACATCTTCAAGTGGGTTTGAATAAAATGCACGAGTCATATGAACTACTTTGTGTCTTTATGGTTCTTTTATGTCTTTTTTTAGCTTGACAGTAATGAACATGACCAACACATAGTATTGTATTTGGATCAAGCTCGTAGGACCGATACCTGATCCGTCTAAAAGTTTCAGTATCGTAGCCAATACCGATCCAGGTATCGGGTCAGTGCATCCCTAATATTAGTATTCTAAATTATCGTTTCAAGAGTTATTTTGGTATAGATAAATAGCTTTCCAATCAGTGACTCTTAGAAAACAACCACAACCTGACGCTATGCTGATAATTGATGCCCTTTAGTCACTGATGGACATTTGCCTTCAGGTTGGTAAATCCTTAAGAAATGTATAGAAATGCCAAAAAAAAAAAAAAAAACATTTGTCATGCTTATAATTTTACGAGTTTTACGAACTTAAGCTAAGTGTGTAATAATATACAGATTAGGACAAAAATACTGCTTGTTTTTTAAACAAAACTTTAATGAAGTTAATTAAGTGATAAAGTGTAACATTAAAGGGACAATACATTCGCTTCTCAGCCCCCAGAATCTACACAATATATTGCCACTGCCTGTGCCAAATTAAAATTGATTGGGCTTTGTTATGATTATTAACTGATTTAAAGTTCCAAGCCACAAACATTTCAAACAGTTTGGCTACTGCATACAGTGGTATCTTAAAAGCACCATAATCCTGCCATTGGTTCTAAACAAAGATCAGGCTGTGACGAACATTGGGTAGAAAATTCAATGAGTCACAGGTGGCTTGAAGAGAGGACTGGAGCTGTTTCTCACTCTGCGCAAGTGGAAAGTCATGAGGCAACAAGTGAGACACAGCATTGACCGGAACATGCCGAAAAAATCTTAACAAAATTTTTGTCACAGAAGAAAAAAAAAACAAATCTCTTAAAATAAAATAAAACAAATTTTTGCATTTTCCATAGCAATGAATTGAACAGAATGAAATCGATGGGTGATATAATGTAAACCACAGTTTACTATAGACTGCCAATTATGTTTTTTAAGAGCAGATAGTGACTGATAACAACTTCACACTCTCAGACTTTCGAGGCACACCTAGGGTGAAAAATAGTGATGCCACCATTATGTTGAATACACAAACAAGTAATGTTTCAGACAGATGATGCCAAAATCAAAGTTTACTATAGCCAATGCATATAACTATTAGAAACTAAACTGCCTAAACATATAATAAATATATTTTAAAATAATGGTAACACTTTACAATAAGGTTTTACATGTTAACATTAGAAACACGAACAAACAATATTTTTACAGCATTTGTTAATCTTAGCTCATTATATATTTACACTTTTGTTCATTGTTAGTTCACAATGCATTAATCTTAATTTATAAACCTTTTGATGTTAAAAATGTGTTACTATATGTAGCAACCACCTTGTATACAGCCTTATTGTAAAATGGTACCAAAAAAAATTATATAAAATAGTAAAGGAACACATATAAATTGCATTCATTAAAATCTAGCAAAAGTACTATTTAAAAAATGGCTGTCCATGATGTGCCTGGGAACACCAACGTGCTTGAGTATGAACACAGAAAAAGAGCTGAACTCTCAGAATCAGACAGAAAGAATAATAGTGAAAATCAGGTGTCTCACACAGTGTAACATAACTCAGACAGAAAACAAGAACTTGTCTTTCAATGGTTGTAATGTTTATCAACCAATATATACCTTTTGCAGCATATACACTCACACAAATATCTGTGTTCAATGTGCAGCTTTATGTGTACTTCTTCAGCTATCACTGATAATATGTGGACACAGATTTTATGACTTAAATTATACAGACCCATATTCAATCCAAATCTATTCATTAAAAAAAAGCCAATAAATAAGTAAATATTTAATGGCTCGATGGCATAAATGCCAAAAGCTTTCATCACTGCATTAAAATGTCATAAGCCAAAGGATAATACAAATATATTTGACATCAGACTTGAAATATTCTTAATAGCCATGACAAAACTTGAAAGGCAATAACAGACATGATCTAGAATTTAATATTGCCTCAGTTTAAAGTAGGACAAAATGGAGAGGAATTAGATTGGGAGTTTGCAAAGATGGCTTAGCTACGTAACCTGGCAAAAACAATTTACTTTTTTCCCAGTTTGAAATCTTTTTTTTCCAGGTGTTTCCAGGTGTCATTACAGCTCTCGTATAAGGGAGAACTGATGCTACTACTCCAAGAACAGGTGCACAACCTCAGAGGTCAAACTAAAGTCTGAACCTGGTCATACTTAGATCTCAATTCATGACCGTATCTGGAACAATGCACTTATTCAAAGCACTAGAACTACTTGAAGCAAAGAGTGAATGGCCTTATATGCAAGTACACAGAAGATTTAACTAATCTTTTTTAGTGTAAAAACACGCAGATCTCATTTCAAATGTACTGGAATTATCATATATATTTTATTATTAATTGGAATATTACCTTTATTTACAATATGTAGGAACAAGTCAGAATAACTAGCCTAAATGAAAACTCAACAATATGTTACAGTATATTTGCTTAGCAGCACAGGTTTGATGACCTTGAATTTAGTGTTTAAACATGACCGTGTACCCTCTGCCAGAACTATCTTTTTTTTTGGCAAATGTGGACTAGACTAAAAAAAAAAAAAAAAAAGTCAAAAAGTCAGCTGCAAGCACCATATCCTCCTCATGAACCAACAAGTAGCAAACTTTTTCATATGGTTTGTGCTTATAAAATACTAAATGTCTGTCTAAATTTAAATTAAGCAGTTTTTGAATTTTACAATATAAAAACAGCTTTGTTTAAATGTTGCATCTTGCGCAAGAACACTAAAGAAGAGTCAATCAATGACAAACTTTTCAAAACTCCATACCCTATTTAGGGCACAACAACTGTAACAAGCATCAGCTCCACTTTTCAAGTGTTTGCATCAGTTAGAATGCATTAATGATTAACAGTGTGTAATGTTTTGTTTCACTTTAGTATAAACACAAAATTCTTAACAGCACTACAAGAGTACTGTAAACTGGCTAATGTCCTCGGTCAAAAGTAAACCATTTCCTGCGGTACTGAGAGTCCATAAAGAAAATATTGCTAGGATCCTACACACAGAAATTTATATTAAAGATGACACATTTATTTAAAATGCGAACTGGGGGGGAAATTACAACCCAAAACTTTAGACAATTAGGCCAATTACTGTGTTCCATTTAAAAAAATCCTACACTTTTAACACATTTAAATTACTAAAGGTTGAACTGAAATGTTATAGCAAATACAATAATATCTCACCCCATCACAGAGAAACAGTCACTTAACTGAAGCAACAGAAACTGACCCAGCACTGAGACCTGGCCAAACAATAATAATAATTTTAAAAAAAAAATTTTAAAAAAAACTTTCCATCAGATTCATGATGTTACAAAGTGTGTGCTGTGGACTCGAGCGCATGGCCGAGCACCCATGGACAAACACAAGATATTCCCCAATAATTTTCATTAGGGCACCCTCGGGCAGAAACATAAATCGGTGCCTGTGCTGTGGACTGTTGCGTTGTTAGGTGTGTTAGGGGGTTGCTGGTGTATTATGAGTGTGATGTGAGTGATGGTGTATCAGGATCAAGATATGTAATGATATATAAGGAGTGTGTATTAGGAATATGATGTTTTGTATTGGAGTGTGATGTGTGTATCAAAAGTATGATGTATGTGGTGGTGTATTAAGAGTTTGATGAGTCAGGTGTTCAATGGTTTGATGAGAGTGTGCGAGTATGATGGAGTGTGATGTGTATCAAGACGGATAAATGACGATGGCGTATCAGCATATAAAGTGTGTGGTGTAATGGCATATAAAGTGTGTGATGGTGTATTAGTAGTGAGATATGTATGACGGTGTTGTGTGATAATGTGTATCAGGATTGTAATAAATTACTATGGTGTATGAGTTGTGTGATGGTGCTTTAGGATTGTTATGGTGTATCAGGTGTGTATTCGTACATTAGGAGTGTGATGTGTCTGTAGTGAAATTGTGTATCAAATGTGTGTGTAAAATGGAGTGTGATGGTGTGTATCAGGACTGTGATGGTGTATCAGTTGTGGGATGGTGTGTATCAGGATTGTTATGGTGTATCAGTTGTGGGATGGTGTGTATCAGAATTGTTATGGTGTATCAGGTGTGTGATGGTGTATCAGGTGTGAGATGTGTCAGAAGTGCAATGGTGTACAGTATAAAGAGTCAAAATATGATGGCGTGTGGTGTGAATAAACATTGCAATAAATTGTGATGGTGTATCAGTTGTGTGATGGTACGTACAAAGATTATTATAGTTTATCAGTTGTGTGATGGTGTGTATCAGGATTGTTATGGTGTTTGAGGTTTGTGATGGTGTATCCGGTTTGTGATGATATATCAGTTGTGAGATGTGTGTGATGGTGTAAAAGGAGTGAAATTAAGTATCAAGTGTGTGCATAAAATGGAGTGCGATGGTGTGCACTGGGACTGTGATTGTGTATCAGGATTGTTATGATGTATCCAGTGTGTGATGGTATATCAGTTGTGAAATGTGTGTTGGTGTGATAGGAGTGCAATGATGCATCAAGAGTGTGCGTAAAATGTTGTGTGATGATGTGTATTGGTACTGTGATGGTATATCCGTTGTGTGATGGGGTATTCAGATCAGAGTGTTGATGAATAGATCCTACCTGTTCTCTGGAAATACACGGCAGAGAAGGTCTGCGGGGCATCTTACAACTGCCATAATAGCTGCTTGACGTTTCTCCCAAAGAAACACAGCTGGACCTTCTTCTTGGTCTAATGACGGGAACTTTCTCCTCCGCATTGGGAATTCTGTTGGCCGTCTCCCTCGGTGAGCAACAGTTATCAAAACAAAGCGCCAGGAGAGAGCCGGAGACCCCCGCCATGCACGCCAGCACCGGCCTGAGAGATGGAGACAGACAGCCGAGGCTGGTGAAGGACAGCAGCCACACCAGGCTTGCGAACACCAGGATCAGCACACTGTGTTTGAGTTTGAGAGTGGGGATGAGAGTGAGCAGACCCACACAGCCCAGCACAAACAACAACCTGCCCATCATCTGCATCTGCTGGTGCTCCTCTCCCCATTGCAAAAAGCGCAAAACCATGAAATCCCCCAAGTAGCATGATGCTGGTAAAGACAAAAGCCAACATTTGCTGCTTTCCCTCTTTTTCCTCCTCAGATAGAGGGTCAGGAAGAAATAAGCACAGCCTATGCTGAATAAAGGACTGATGGACTGGGAGAAATCAAACAGAAAAGTCCACAGTTCCGAAACGCCTCGTTCACTTTGAAAGCGCTTAGAAATTAAAAAGGAGAGCGCCAAAATTGCCAGCGCTCCAAGGTAGAGAGCCGAGCCTCGGAATAGTTTGGAGTTGAGGATATCATCATTGCAAAACCTACAGACATTGAATAAAAAGCCCCTTTGGTGGTCTTGTTTTAATGGAGTGACGCAGCTCTTCACATAGCCGTTTCTGAAGCTCTCCGCGCTGTTTGCATTGCCAACAACATCGTGCTGTCTGATTTTACTGTGCAAAACCTCTCCTTCCTCCCGCACAGCCATGTTGTTCTCCTTAGGTGCTCTTTAAACTTTCATTCCAACGAAATAAATCCTCCGCTCGTCAACGTTTCACTACATGACGGCAAACGCGCTCCATGGTCACTCAAACGTGCTCAGGCATTTTGGCCAGGAGGAAAAGAGAGTGAAATGTTGTTGTTTTTTTTAGCAGACTCGAGCTCTATGTCGCCGTCTAGGTGTGACAGTTTGTAACAATGAGTAGAGCGCGAGACAGGCACGCGCGCTCTGCAGCGCAGCCAAACCGCGCGCACATTGAATTTATATGTGTGTGTTCTACGTTGCAATCAGCTTTCCTAAAGTTATTGCGGTATGGACATTTAAAATGCTTTAGAAGACAGTATGACATTTGCACACACACAAAAAGTCTGAAGCACAAACACTTAAAACAACACGAATGTGTTTGGGTGTGCGTAAGTGTGCCGTGTCATTTAGAAACACTTCAGGAATGTGTGTGTGTGTGTGTGTGTGTGTGTGTGTGTGTGTGTGTGTGTGTGTGTGTGTGTGTGTGTGTGACGCCTATCTATTCCTTACACATGTAGTTTGATTATAAACCTACACAGCATAGCATAATAATACAATGTAATAAAACTATAGTAGGTCACTAGTCAGTAATGTCAATAGCATTGATTATTCAGGAAATATTTTTCCAGGTTTGCTGGTGTTCATGAAGCAACAGAGGCCCTACTCGTTTTAGTGCAAGCACCACAAGAGGTCACTAAGATGGACACTATATGATTAAGCTTTGTTTATACATTACCATATCCTTTTAGGGCATAAGGTATATCCATCCATCCATCCATCGTCAACCGCTTATCCTGTGTATGTAATAGTGAGTAGCCTACAGGCCGTTTGTGTTTGTACATTTCTTTGTAATATAGTGTAATGTTAATTTTCCAATACTCTGAAATATGTTTACAATGGTTATTTGTGCTTTGTTTAAAAAGGAGTGTGTGTTATGTGCATTTATTCATATAATTATTTTCGCTTGGCACACCAGCGTGATGACGTCATCGCACGCATCGCATAGTAACCCGCGCACTAGTGATGCTTCATTCGTAGTAAATGCAAAGACGAGAAGCAATCACAAATGCGTCCTTCTCTTCATTGTCTTGTTACTTACAGGAGTACTACAAATTTGGAGGCACCGCTGGGATGATTGTTGGGTGGTCTGACTCCTTCATCAGCGAGAACTACCCAGTCACATTCATCTCTTACCCAGACATACAGCAGTGAGGCTGCAGAGTGGAGGGACAAGACTGATTTAGTGGTGCGTGCGCTTGAGACACAGTGAGTTCAGAAGCGACGGCACACAGGTCAGTGAGGTAACCACCACTTTCAACTCTGCTAAACACAAAAAAGAAGGAAGAAGAATGGATGCGCTTGAAAGTCTTCAGGAGGAGATAGGAGAGAAATTATGCACACTGTCAAGAGAGAAATTAATAGAACTCTGCTCCTTTTTACATATCCCGTCAGTGAAAGATGCGACCCGCCTCTCGCTCATAAAGTATATCAGCAGTCATTTATTGAGGAGTGAGCTGGAAGAATTAGAGGATAGTGGCATGGCAGAGTTATTGTGTATTCGTGAGAAGATGACTGACCTCACAGTGGCCACTGCTGACAATTCAGGAAAATGGGCGGAGCCAGGACACGTTGAAAGAGACATGAACACGGCCCAAGGACCAGTGAGAGAAACTAGTGCTGTAACTGAGTCATTTCAGGCTATGCATATTAATACTGCTGTTGCACACACCACATCGGGGGCGCAGGCAACATCAGATAGGAGGCGGACAGACCATTCACAACTGCCCCAGAGACACAACGCACCAGTCATTTGGCATAAGGAGTTTAAAATCTCAGGCTTGATCGGTGAACCAGGCCAAAAGGACCGATTATCATTCTCTAGTCTCGCTCGTCAAATCGAGAGTGGGCTGGGCAAGGGATATCCTGAACAGGAAATCATAGATGCAGTAATCAGATCCATTACACCTGGGCTTCAGCTGCGTAGCTATCTTGAAGGGAAAGCTGGTTTAACTCTTCCTACTCTGAGACGCATTCTCCGTTCTCATTATCAAGAAAAAAATGCAACTGAATTATACAAACAATTGACCACCGAGGGCCAGCGTAGCAAAGAGACCCCCCAAAACTTCCTGATACGGGCTCTTGACCTAAGACAGAAAATTCTGTTTGCCTCGCAAGAGGATGAATCTGGGCTGAAATATGACCCTGTTTTAGTGCAGAATATGTTTCTGCATTCAGTTTTAACGGGCTTGCAAAACGACCGTGTTCAAAGCGACTTACAGCCGTATCTTTCTGACGCTGCGATCTCCGATGAAGTATTGCTAGAAAAACTAAATGTTGCATGCTCTCATGAGTCAGAGAGGCAGAACAAGCGGAAAACAGAACGCCAAGCTATTGTTCACGCCACCCAGCTTGATGAACCCGTCCCTGAACAAAGATGTCTGCCAAAACAGTCAAAGTTCGACTTGATGTCTCAGTTAAAAAGACTTAGCGATGACATTATGCAGATCAAAGAGCAAATTCAGCAGCCACAAGTTACATCACAACAGTGCTTTGCAGTAAACAATGAAGAGCTAGCAGTGACAGCGGCACGACGTCATCCACAGAACATGCCACAGACCAGCCAGCTGCCGCCAGGGTGGAGCTCAGTGCCAGGTCATCAAGCCCAGAGGCCGGATTCAGTCACACATGAACAACAACATTATCAACTTCAATCGCGACAGCCACAATTTGGCGCTGTATCACAGCAACAGCACACGACACCACAACCGCTCCATGCCCTGACTCCTTTTGCTCAACAACAGCAGCCCCAGCGCCATCACTTTCAAATACCTCCCCAAGCCAGTCAGTCACTATTCCCGGGCACACGACAGTACCCAAATGAACGACCGCCGCAGCCCCAACGCCAGTATCAACAGCCCAGAAACCAGCACGCTAGACAATGTTTTCACTGCCAACAGAGGGGAACCACGGAGCGGTGCACCCATTGCTATTATTGCAGCAGCAGCGAACATTATGCGGTTGGTTGCAGAGTACGGGATACGAGAAACCAGAGAGAGATTCAGTTAAACGGGGAAGGGTTGCTCCAAAGGGACGGGGAGTGACCCAAGAGATGAGCATGTCCCGACGACGCACAACACAACAGTTCAAAGTGCCCCATGACATAGATAGCATAATAACAGCCGAATGCCGAGTTAATCAACATTCCCCAATAACTTCCTTGGTTGGCAGGCAATGCCTGGTGGCCTGCTATTTGCAAGGGCATGAGACAGAGGCTTTATGGGACACAGGCTCCCAGGTGTGTATTATTGATGAGCAGTGGAAAGACAGCTACATACCAGAAGTTAGACTGAGAGATATTTCCGAAGCCACAGAAACACCTGAACGTCTACACCTTGTGGCAGCCAATGGTACTGACATGCCGTACGGAGGATGGGTTGAGGTGACGTTTAAGTTGGCCTCCCCTGCTGAAAGAGTGAGAGAATTAGTCATTCCTGTGCTTGTTCTAAAGGGTCAGCAACTCCCTAAACCTATCATTGGATTTAATGTAATTGAGCAAGTGATGAAACAAAAAGATACAGACAATTTGGACAAAGGGACTAACAGGCAGCTGTACCAAACCGTTGTAAGCGCATTTCCCAACCTGAAAAGAGACAAAGTCCATACCTTCATCAATCTGGTGACAGCTGATGATCTCGGCGAGTATACAGTGAGTACTGCCCAGGGATCTGTGAACATACCAAAGCGCACAATCATGCAAATACAGTGCAAAGTTAAAATGCCACATGTGAAACAAGACAGTGTGTTGCTGTTTGAGCCATGCATCAACCCTCAACACCCTGAGGGCCTAGAACTGTTTGACACTCTGCTGGAGGTGAAAAAAGGTGCCCGCCCTTCAGTCACTCTGAGCGTGCAGAACGAGACCGACCACGATATTATCCTTGGAGGTAGAGTGGAGCTGGGCATAGTGCAACCAGTCAAATCAGTCTTGCCTGCGACTATGATCTCTCCAAGGGGAACAGGATCTGTGACTCATGTTTCGGTCGAGGAAATGCCAAGAGGAACAGAGGAAGACAGCCTGTGGGACCCACCAGTGGACTTGAGCCATCTAACTGCACGGCAACAACAACAAGTAAAGCAGATGTTAAGGGAGGAATGCCAAGCTTTCTCAAAATCCGACGACGACATTGGTTGTGCAAAGGGACTTCAAATGAGTCTTTCCTTGAACGACAATACACCTGTAGCTCGGACATACAATTCAGTTCCAAAGCCCTTGTACCAGGAGATGAAAGACTATCTACAGGACTTAATGGCTCAAGGGTGGGTAGAAAAGTCCAACTCCTCTTATTCTTCGCCAATTGTGTGTGTCCGGAAAAAGGATGGCAGCCTCAGACTGTGCATTGATTACAGGGACTTGAATCGGAAGACAGTACCTGACCGACAGCCGATCCCTCGAGTGCAGGACGTCTTAGATGGCCTGGGGGGCAATTCTTGGTTCTCTCTGCTCGACCAAGGGAAGGCGTATCACCAAGGCTTCATGACCCCAGAGAGCAGACCATTAACAGCCTTCACAACCCCCTGGGGTTTATATGAATGGATTCGCATCCCCTTTGGCCTTATGAATGCTCCAGCAGCGTTCCAGCGGTTCATGGAGAAATGTTTGGAGGGAATGAGAGACGAGATCTGCGTGCCATATCTGGACGACATCTTGGTCTTCACAAAGTCATTTGATGACCAAGTGGAGGCAGTGAGGAGAGTACTGAGGCAACTATGTTCCCATGGGATCAAACTAAAGCCACGGAAATGCGACATGTTCAAGAACGAAGTGAGATACCTGGGCAGAATTGTGTCTGCAGAGGGTAGTCGCCTGGACCCAGCTGATACGGCTGCTGTAACAGCTTTGAAGGAGAAGCGACCAGGCACTGTAGGCGAACTACGTAAGGTAATGGGCCTGCTCAGCTACTATCGTCGGTACATAAAGGATTTTTCAAGAATCGCCAGTCCGCTGTATAACCTTTTGAAGGGCAAAGCCAATGATGGGGAAAGTCAGGCAAGGGCCAAGAAAATGACGGAGAGGAACAAGAAGGCTTCTGGGGTGCCATCAAACCAGCGGATTGAATGGACAGCGGATCACCAAGAAGTCTTGGAGAAACTGGTTGAGTGCTTAGTCCGACCACCCGTATTAGGGTTCCCAGATTTCTCTGAACCATTCATCCTGCATACAGATGCATCAAATCAAGGTCTGGGGGCTGTTCTATATCAACGGCAAGGTGGAAAGTTGAGGGTGATTGCTTATGGGTCCAGAACATTGACAGCGGCTGAGAAGAACTACCACCTCCACAGCGGGAAGCTGGAATTCCTCGCCCTAAAGTGGGCTGTGACTGAAAAATTCAGGGACTATTTGTATTACGCCCCAACTTTCACTGTGTACAGCGATAATAATCCATTAACCTATGTGCTCTCGTCTGCAAAACTAAATGCAACCGGGTGTCGATGGGTCGGTGAGTTAGCGGACTTCCACTTCACAATCCGCTACCGACCAGGAAGAGAGAATGTGGATGCAGACACGTTGTCTAGGATGCCGTTGGACGTAGAGACGGTGATGAAAGAATACACAGAGGAGCTTCCATCAGATTGCATTGGAGCAATGATACAAGCAGTCGAAATTCAGGATGAGCTGGGTCCCAACATGGCTGTCAGATGCGAGGATGTAATGGCATGGAGAGACACAGATGAAGCATCACCAACGTCTTTGTCAAAAGAGGAGATTCGACAGGCACAGAGTGACGATAAGGACATCAACGTTATCGTCGAGCATTTACAGTTTGGGTCCCGGCCAGGCTCAGAGCAGTGGCGGGCAGTCAACCCAAAGTTCAGAGGTTTAATCCGAGGATGGGACAAGTTACAGTTAGATGAACATGGCATACTGTACCGTAAAACGTCACAGCGGACTCAGCTCGTGTTACCGGCCAAGTTCAAGCACATTGTCCTGAGGGAACTACATGATGAGATGGGCCACCAAGGGCTGGATAGGACAACAAGCCTTATTAGAGACCGTTTTTTCTGGCCACAGATGCAGAAGGATATTGAGCATTATGTCCTAAGGGCATGTCCGTGCATTAAGCAGAAAAAACCATGCCGGGAGATACGAGCACCGTTAAAGAGCATCAAGACAACTTACCCGTTTAAGCTGGTCTCGATTGATTTTCTCCATCTAGATAAGTGCAAAGGAGGATATGAGTACATTCTCGTCGTCATCGATCACTTTACACGATTTGTTCAAGCCTATGCTACCACATCAAAATCAGGCAAAACGGTGGCTGACAGACTGTTCAATGACTTTGCCCTTAAGTTTGGATTCCCTTCGAGGATCCACCACGACCAAGGTGGAGAATTTGAGAACCAGTTGTTTGACCAATTAAGGAAGTACAGTGGTATGACAGCATCAAGGACAACCCCTTACCATCCACAAGGAAATGGCCAGGTGGAAAGGTTCAATCGAACAATACTACAAATGCTCAAGACTCTGACAGAGAAAGAGAAATCCAATTGGAAGGAGGCACTTAACAAACTAGTCTTCGCATACAACTGCACTAAATGTGAGGTTACCGGCTTCTCGCCATTTTACCTGTTGTTTGGTCGCTCCCCGAGACTCCCTGTTGATGCGCTGTTCGGACTTGACCAGGACCGCGGCACCACTAATCAGCGAGAGTATGTAGAACGCTGGACAAAAGGGATGCAAGAGGCTTACGAGATTGCACGGAACCATGCAAAAAAGTCTGCTGAAAGGAACAAGCGAAATTACGACCACAAAGTAAGATGTGCTGACCTGTACCCTGGAAGCCGAGTTCTTGTGAAAAATCTCTCTCCGCGAGGGGGTCCTGGTAAGCTAAGGAACTACTGGGAGGACGAAGTTCATGTTGTAATCCGTCAAGCCATGGAGGATATTCCTATTTACGAGGTGAAACCTGAGCAGGGGAAAGGAAGGTCAAGAGTTTTACACAGAAATCTACTTCTACCATGCGATTACTTACCGTCATCCAGTGCAGAGAAAAAGGACCCCACACCTAACCAACAGAAAAAAAAAACGGGTCAGCTTGGAAGGAACAGAGAGTATGTGCCAGAGGCCAACAGTGAAAGTGATGAAGATGAGTACAGCTTCAGAGTGGAATGCCAACAAAGAGACAAAAGGACAGATGGACAACATGAGACAAATAGAGATGTGTTATCAAGGGAGTCAGACTTACCTGAATCATCAGTAGGTATCCATGAACTAGCTCATGAACAACATCCACAGTCTACCCAAGCTGAATCGGACACTGAGCCTGGAGAAGAGAGACAAGTCAACAACACAAGAGACAGGCAGGAAGCTCAGGAAATTGGATCAACTCCTGAGTCTGAGGAGATAGAGTTAGGAGCACCTGTGAGACAAGAACAGAGAAACATGCACTCAGGGGAACAAAACAGGTTAACGAGAATGCGACGACCTCCAAAAAAGTTCACTTACGACACCTTTGGGACACCAGTATGTCGCAATGTGCAGAGCATGAGTGGTGACTATTATCAGGATTTCAGATTCCCAAACACTTGGACAACAATACCCTTTTATTATCACCAAGCCCCGCCCTTTTGCTACTAACTGTGAACTACCATATATTAAAGTTAATCTACTGTTAACTTTGGGTTATACTACCCAAATGCCTTTGGGGTGCAAATAATATGGACTGTTGATATGTGGTCATACATACTGGAACATTTGATAAGCCATGAACTGCCCTTCCTAGTATGCACTGAAGAGCCTGGAAAACACAATGGACAATCAATAGTGAACTCAAGTGAACAGCAAAGCAGATACTGCTATGCGATTTAGGGAACATGGACTGTTTTAGTGGCAGCTGTTACAGCCACGTAAAGCTGTTCTAAGCGTCAAATGGACTGTTCTCGTTTGGCATAAGTGAGATGTTTTTTTGGGGGGGGGGTTGTTGTCCTTTCCTGACGACAATTCCGACAAATGGACTATTGTTGCTGAACTTTGAGACTTTTGTCAATATTTGACATTCGCCAATTGAATTATATGGGAAAAAAAAGGACTTTCAGTCTTGGTGACATTGTAATTGTTATGATTCCATTGAAGAATGTGAAAAAGTGAATTATCACCATGGCATGAGTGTGTAAAAAAAAAAAAAAAAAAAAAAGATGAGAGGGAAATTGGTTTAACAGAAAGCAAAATTGATTAAGATTGATTGAGAAGGGCATTGGTAGATGTCGGGACGACATTTTATTCTGTAGGGGAGAGTGTAATAGTGAGTAGCCTACAGGCCGTTTGTGTTTGTACATTTCTTTGTAATATAGTGTAATGTTAATTTTCCAATACTCTGAAATATGTTTACAATGGTTATTTGTGCTTTGTTTAAAAAGGAGTGTGTGTTATGTGCATTTATTCATATAATTATTTTCGCTTGGCACACCAGCGTGATGACGTCATCGCACGCATCGCATAGTAACCCGCGCACTAGTGATGCTTCATTCGTAGTAAATGCAAAGACGAGAAGCAATCACAAATGCGTCCTTCTCTTCATTGTCTTGTTACATGTACAGGGTCGCGGGGGCATAAGGTATATATTAAAAAAAAAGAAAGAAAGAAAGAAAGAAAGAAACTGTAGCAATAGCTCCTTTTTTTTTTTGCCTGGTCAGAAAGAGCTAGGTTTAATTCTTAATATTATAAGATGATGTTTAATTATGGAAATATGAAGAAACAACATGATCTGCTGCCCATGATCATTTGTCCTTATTCAGTCAACACATTTTCCCATTCCCAGTGATAAAATCAGTGTTGTAAAGTGGAGGAAATCCCTGAGTTTTCAATGCTTCATGTAGGAGGCTGTTTAAGAAGAAAAAAAAAACTTTTGACTAAAGCACAGTCACAAAGACTGGATTGTTTAATGGTCTTAAAATGACTCACATTTGTTTAAAAAAAAACCTGATTTCAGATTCTGTGACAATTGACTATATTCCATATTGATGAACAAAAACAATCCACGTAATTGGCTAAATGTTGCCTATTGTGGTTCATACATACGGCAAAATTATTTTTGATTTCAAAAGATAGAGACTAATGCTGCTTTCATAATGCATTGAAGCTGACCTCATTTAATTTACCTCTGTGCTGTAATCCCCATAGCTATCCAAATAGCTTTTTCATGATTCTAACTGCATAAGTGAAGTTGTGGTTGAGTATACAAGTCAATAAAACTGCCAGTGATTCTCATGTGAGGATGTTGTTCAAACAAATCTATCTTACAAGTTTTTTTGGACTGGAAGACAGCAGTTGAGCAAGAGGCTGACATGACACATACAAAAACGTATAAACCTTTATCAGGAATGAGGGCCTTTAACATATTTATATATTTCTACAAGAGATACAACACACTTTTTAAATGTAACTCCTTAAAACAGTGGTAAAGGCACCACTAAGTGCTCACTCAGACCATTTTTATGAGGGAGAAAGTGGCCTGTGAATATTGTCTTGGTCTGTGGGGGACCATGGAGTCAAAATGGTTGAGACCCCGAGCCTTAAAACACACAGAAAAATGACCAAAATAACAAAGGCCAATTGAACTATTTGTAACTATTTATACATTTAATTGCATCTGTTTTTTGCATCCACAAGTATAGTAGTTTTCTTGAGAAAAATATTGTATATACACTGGCGACCAAAGGTTTGGAATAATGTAAAACTTTTTAATGGAAATATGCATTAATTAATAATTAATTCATTTTTAATGTGCTAAAATTCTTATGGAAAGAAATTGGTACTTTTATTCAACAAAGTGGCATTCAACTGATCACAATGTATAGTCAGGATATTAATAACATGAATGATTACAATTACAATTTGAAAAAAAAAATTCAGAACTTTTTAAACTACTTCAGAGAGTTCAGAGATCCTCCATATACAGCAATGACAGCTTTGCAGATCCTTGGCATTCTGTCTGTAAGTTTATCCAGATACTGAGGTGACATTTCACCCCACACTTCCTGTAGCACTTGCCATAGATGTGGCTGTCTTGTCGGGCACTTCTCACGCATCTTACAGTCTAGCTGATCCCACAAAAACTCAATGGGGTTTAGATCCATAACACTCTTTTCCAATTATATGTTGTCCAATGTTTGTGTTTCTTTGCCCACTCTAACCTTTTCTTTTTGTTTTTCTGTTTCAAAAGTGTCTTTTTCTTTCCAATTCTTCCCATAAGGCCTGCACCCCTGAGTCTTCTCTTTACTGTTGTACATAAAACTGGTGTTGAGTGGGTAGAATTCAATGAATCTGTCAGCTGAGGACATGTGAAGGGTCTATTTCTCAAACAAGAGACTCTGATTATCCTCTTGTTTAATTGTACATCTGGCCTTCCACATCTCTTTCTGTCCTTGTTATAGCCAGTTGTTCTTTGTCTTTGAAGACTGTAGCATACAGGAAGAATTAAATCTTCAGGTATTTATTTTTTTTTATTTTATTTTTATTTTTTTCAATTTCAAGCCTTAAATTGGCTTTAAATTGGCTTTTTTTCAAGCCTTGGAATTAAAGCCTTAATTCCTCAAAACAATGATTGACTGCCAAGTTTTAGAGAAAGCTTAACCTTAAGACCTTAAGACATGCCAGTTTATTGCATACTGTGGCAACTCAAAACAAACACAAACACAAAGACAATGTAAAGCTTCATTTAACAAACCAAATAGCTTTCAGCAGTATTTGATATAATAGCAAGTGGCTTTCTAGTACTAAATTAGCAATTCAGCATGATTACTCAAGGATGTTGGTGTGATGGCTGCTGGAAATGGGGCTTGTCTAGATTTGATAAAAAAAATATTTTTTTTTACACCAGTAATGTCCTGACTATTCTTTGGGAACAGTTGAAAGACACTTTAGTGTAAAGTACAAATTTCCTTTCGAAACAGCAAAATCTGTACATTATTCCAAACTTTTGGCTGCCAATGTCCATCCATCCGTCCATCTTCAACCGCTTATCCGAAGTCGGGTCACGGGGGCAGCAGCTCCAGCAGGGGGCCCCAACCCCCCTCTATATCCCTTGGGCCCACCACCCATTGGAGAAATCGCAGGAGTCGGGTGCGTTGCCATATGGGTGGCAGTGAAGGCCATGAGTCTCGATGTATAATACACAATAATTGATATTGCAATAGTATTCTAATTATATTAATAATTGCAAATTATATATTAATTGTGAGGGGAAATGTCCTTTTTATTTAAGTTTTTTAGTTTGAATGCTAAAATTGTTAGTTCCAATTAATTAAACGGAACTACGACTGAAATCCCCTTAAAATCTCAAAATGGCTAATATACTATCTGAATGAAATATTAATCTGCATATTTATACATTTTTATTTATCTTTTATTTGTCAGAAAACGCGATTCAGTGTTTCTAAGTGTCAGTGATTTTCATTTTTCCATATCAATTTTGAATATCTCACGGAAATTGTAAAAACACAATATAACCATAAAAATACATCACACAAACATAGACATTTATTCAAGAGGGAATAGCATATAGAGCACTTACAGATGTCTATGAAATATATTGTGTTGGTATAGAGGTATTCTACCAACAGGGATCAATTGTGATTTTTAACTTTCACAATCCATGTGATAAAATTTCACAAGATTTACTTGAAAAAGTTGTTGGAAATACAGGATATTTCAAAGCACATAATTGGCTATGGGGTAGTACAAAGATGGATTGTAATGGGGAATTAGCGGAACAATTTATGGATGATAGAGCACTGGTATGTTTAAATACAATACAGGAGAAAGCACTAGATATAATATAAAATTGAATACTACATCAAGTATAGCTCTAACAGTGATTTCAAACTAGATGGCAGAGATGTTCGATTGGTATATGATCAATGAGATGAGTGAGCACTTTCGAATAATTTGCACAATAAGAGTTAACAGATATAAAACCGATTATTATCTGCAAAGAAAATGGTTATATGAAAAAGCAGACTGGAAATCTTTGAAAAATTATTGTGAGAGAAATATAAATCTAGTAAATGAAGAATCAGTAAAAACTTTTTGTGGATCTCTTTCTAATATGAAATTAGAAGCATCAATATTATATATCACTCAAAGGAAAGCAGGTGAGAAAATGAAGAATATACCATGGTGGACAGAAGAGTGCAATAGCGCAATTAAGAAACAATATATTCAAATAACAAAGGAAAAACATGAATATTACTAATATTTTGAAATGCAAGAGAGCTAGAGCAAATGCAAGAAGAATTATAAAGAATGCTAAAAAAAATGTAGGTTGGAGAAATTTATGTTCAACAACAGGAAAAGTAATAAACAAAATAAATGATAGTAAAATGTTTGTCTTATGATCTAGAAAAGAAAAGGAAATATAGTAAATATCAATGTGGGTTCAGGAGGAAGATCGACAATAGATGCTTTAGTAAAAATAAGTAATGATATAGAAAAAAAAGAGTACGAACGAAATCATGGCTGTGGTATATTTTGATATTGAAAAGGCTATATGATATGGTATGAATGGAAGGATTGCTAATAAAAGCTGATAGATTGGAATATCAGGTAGAATGTATAATTGGTTGTTGCAATTTTTATTTGAAAGAACATTTGTAAGGTGGGTTCAAGCCAGTCATCTGTATTTAATGCAGTAAATGGTATACCACAGGGAAGTGTAATCTACTTTTTAATGTTATGATTAATGATATATTTGGAAAGTAGGACCTGGTATAGGATGTGCATTATATGAAGATGAAGGCGCCATATGGAAGAGGGGTCGAAACATCTCGCAGGTAATCTCTTGCATGCAGGCAGCCGTTAAAAGTTGGAACAGTGGACTATAGACTGGAGATTTAAAAAGTAAATCATGTTATGTTCTATACTCGCAAAAGAGAATTCCCAGAACATTATGAATTAATATTATATGATGCAGCTTTAGAACGAGTGAAAACATTTAAATATAGGTGTCTGGTTTGATAGCAGATATACATGTAAAAAACATATAGATGCAATTTATAATAAATGTAGAAAATCCTTAAATGTGATGAGGGCAATAGCTGGCAAAGAGTGGGGAGCAGAAAGAATAAGATTGTTGATGATATATCAAGCTATTATTAGATTTGTGTTGGATTATGGCTGTATGATATATGGTGCTGCATCAACAACATTACTAAAGCGATTGGATAAAATACAGTATAAAGCTATTAGGATATGCTTAGGAGCAGTAAAATCAACACCAATTAATGTTCTACTGGTTGAGGCAAATGAAATGCCACTGAATTTGCGTAGATTAAAATGATCACTGATATACTGGAAATATATGGATTGTTATGTTGGAAATCACATTGCTACTGAGGTATTAAATAACTGTTTGGTATATGTAAACAAAAAATAAAGGGGATTTAGATCTCCTAAGATCCCTTTAGCAGAAAAATATCAGATTGCAGAGACTGAGAGTAATATGTCACCTGTATGGGGAGAGGTACCGGTATGCACTTTTCCTGAGGTTGAAATTGATCTGGAGATATTAGAAAAGATAAGGGATTGGGAGGAAATGGGCATGATAACATCTAATGTAAAAAAGCAAGTTCAGGAAAAATTTGATGAAAGTCTACAAATATATACAGATGGATCAAAAGATCCAACCACAGGAATTACAGGAATAGGAGTGTATATTCCAGTAGTAAGTGTAGAAATGTCAAAATGATTAACAGCTAATTTATCTATATATTCTGTAGAGATAACTGCCATCATAATAGGTTTAATTTGGGTAGACGAAACAAGACCTGACAGAGTAGTTACATGTTCTGATTCCACGTCAGTATTAACATCTGTAGCTACCCGAAGATCATCCAGAGAAGATGTGATAAATGAAATATTCATGCTCTTGTATCGTATTCAAAGGAAAGGATGGACAGTTGGATTCAGTTGGGTACCAGCACATAAAGGGATTCATGGAAATGAAGCAGCTGATGAATTAGCGAAGAAGGCTTTAAAAAGAAAAGAAGAGGATATTAGAGTAACACTAGGTAAGGGGGAAATCAAATCTATTATTAAGAAAAATATTAAGAAAGAGTGGCAAGAAATATGGAATAATGACAAGAAGGGAAGACATTTATATAAAATAAAAAACAGGTAGAAATTAATAAATGTATATGTGGCAGAAACAGGAAAGAAGAGGTTATAATAACCAGATTAAGGCTTGGCCGTACAGGATTGAACTCTTCAGTGGCTTTAATAGGAATCCAAGGAAATGATTTATGTGAATATTGTGGAGAAGAAGAAACTATAGAGCATGTCAGATTTGATTGCAGAAGGTATATACAGGAGAGAATGGAATTAATACAACATTTAAAAAATAATGGACACAAAGATAGGGAGTTGGAGTATCTATTAGGAATAGAGCTTAATAGAGATAGGTTAGGATATATGGTTTTAATAAAATACATATATAGGACAGGTTTGAGTGATAGAATTTAAATATATCAAAGAACAGATTTGTGTTGTAATGTGTCAGTCTGGATCCAGAGTGACTCAGTGTGGATGCTGGAGGAGCTGAGAATGCAGAGCCAGGTGACACCTGACACCTTTTATATATATATAGGTATTTTATATATATAGATTAAGAGAAAAGAATGGAATACGATGCATTAAACTGAACAGTAGGTGGCGGCATGTTCTCATGATACCAGTCCGCCATTAAAATAAAAGAAGAAGTCACAAACATAACCAGAATGCATTCTTGGGGTATGGTTTGATGTTAAACTGACATGGAAAGTTCATCTGGATAAAATTAATGACAAAAGTAAAAAGGTCATCAACATTCTTCGTTGTTTATCAGGACGGGAATGGGGAGCAAGTAGATCATCTTTGCAAAATATATATTGGGCACTCATGAGATCTGTTTTTGATTATGGAAGTATAGTTTACATGTCAGCAGCAGAATCAAACCTCAAGAGATTAGATGTTTTGCAAGCTCAGGCTTTGAGAATATGCAGTGGTTCATTTAAAACATCTCCGGTATCATCGATCCAGGTGGAAATGGGAGAAATGCCTTTAAGAATAAGAAGATTGAAATTAATGATGGCGTACTGGGTTAATCTCCAGGGACATAATGAGTTGCATCCTGTTAAAAGTGTATTAACAGAATGTTGGGAACATAATGAAACAAATTATAATAGTTTTGGATGGATAGGTAATGCAAAGGCAAGAAATATAGGGTTAAACCAATTACAGTACAGCAATACAGTTTCAATTTCTCCCATTCCTCCTTGGTTATTTCCTTTACCAAACGTTGACCTTAGTATACAGCAGGAATTGAAAGATAATTTGGTACAACTTCCAACATGGTTTATAGTCCAGAATTATTTTAAGGAACATTATCCAGAATCAGTGTTTTTATTTACAGATGGATCCAAAGATCCTGAAACAGGATTTGCAGGTGCAGCAGTTTATATTCCAATGAGAGATTGTTTTATTAAGAAAAGAGTAACCAATCATTTGTCAGTTTATGCAACAGAAATGTTGGCAATATTACTGGCCCTGCAGTGGATAGAGGAGAAGAAAATTAAAAATACTGTCATTGCATCAGATAGCTACTCATCACTTGAAAGTATACGATCTGGTAGATCATTAGTTAGGATGGATATTATTAATGAGATATTCTGTAAGTTGTATAATATGAAAGTTTTGGGTATTTCTCCTCATTTCATTTGGGTTCCTGCTCATGTTGGTGTGGAAGGAAATGAGAAGGTGGATATTCTGGCTAAACAAACTTTAAGTATAAAGCAAGTAGATTATCAAGTTCCATTAAGTAAAGCAGAAGTTAAAGTACTCATAAGAACATATGTACAATTAGTATGGCAGGTATATTGGGATGATAATGAAACTGGTAGACATTTATATAATATACAAAAACAAGTTGGTGCTGGGAGAAAGGAGAGCAGGAATCGAAGAGAAGAAAGTATAATAACTCGGATGAGAATAGGTCATACTGGACTTAACAGTACACTATATAAAATTGGAAAACATCCAACTGGGGAATGCATTCACTGTAGCCAACAAGAAACTGTTGAGCAAGTATTAATCCATTGTAAGAAATATAATAATGAGAGATGTCACCTTATTCAATCATTGAAGAAAGTAAAACATCATGATCTTTCTTTATCAGGTCTATTAAGGGAAACAGATAGTAAGGTGTATGATGAGATTATTAAATTTGCGAAAGAATGTAATTTATATAATAGAATATAGCGGTTTTTGTTTTGTTTTTTGTTAATTTGTTATGTTTTATTTTTCAGTTTGTTTATTTGTTTTGCTTGGTTTTTATGTTTGTTTATATATAGCATAAAAGCAAAAACCTGATCCATATTCCATTTCAGTTGGTGGCGGTAATGCACCAATAAGTTAGGTTGCCAACCGCCAATAAAAACCAAAGAAGAAGAAGAAGAAGATAACCAGAATGCAACATTTTACGTTTACGTAACGCGCCGTGTGTTTTTTCCCTTCTGGCTCCCTGTAGTATTGATGTGGCAAAGTCAGTCAGGTTCCACGTCATTCGGAAGGATCTCTCCAGACACGGATGCGCATACAGAAGAAGAGAGAGTCTTGAGACCTGTCTAAAAGGTAGGCCTAATAAGTTAGCTACTCAACAAGCAAGCACTTTAATAAAATCAAAATATGTTGCTATTTCGAGCTGCCTCGACCACTGAATCACCGGGCGTCTTCGTTTTATCGCAGACGGTTAGCGTGCTAGTTGCTACTGTAGCAGAGATGTCGACTGATCACGCAATCAATAACATGCATATTCTGGCTAATCATTCAAACTGTTATTCGAGTAATTTTGTACACATCGTGTAAATTAATATCTGCAAAATTGGGTACAAAGTCAGTCCCCTGCTCGCTTAGCTTTTGACACTAGCTTCTAATTCAATTAATTCCTGTACGGCCGCACATCAACAGAGCTCTGATATTAGAGGTAATTTTATACAGCTATATATATGTTGTATACAGGTTTATTGCAAGAGTTTGATTAAAAAATATATATTGTTAACAGGTTAGGTCCCAAAATTTGCAACAATTTAAAATAGCTAGTTTAGACAAGAGAATATCATGGTAATTTATTTATATATATATATATATATATATATATATATATATATATATATATATATATATATAAAATATGTACTGTGATTGTACCACAGTATGCTCTTAAATACCTGAAATATTATGGTACATGATTTAGTTTTCTCGTACAGCACCTTTGTATTAATATCTGTCACAATCATTATACCATGGATGTACTGATTGACTAATCAGATTTTGAGCTCTTCATGTTTTGCAATGTTTGTTTCAGGAAAACTCATTCTCTCTCTCAGTGGAGTCTCGTGAAGGGAAGAAGAGCTGACATCATGACAGCTGCTGAGAATGTGTGTTACACCCTCATCAATGTCCCCAATGACTCTGAACCACCATCAGAAGTCAGCTTGAAAACTGATTTAGGTAAATTAAACATATGGCAAATTTGTCAGTAAATTGCTTTCAGTAAGACATAAACTTATGTGGTGGTAAGTTGCACACCAAATTAAATATTTACTTTTTTTTTTTTTTGTGACACTAGAAAAGGGGGAGATCAAAGCCAAGACAGAGGCTTTGAAGAAGGTTATCATTATGATCCTGAATGGAGAGAAACTGCCTGGCCTGTTGATGACCATCATCCGGTTTGTGTTGCCGCTTCAGGACCACACAATTAAGAAACTTCTACTTGTTTTTTGGGAGATTGTTCCCAAAACCACTCCTGATGGCAAACTTCTTCAGGAGATGATCTTGGTCTGTGATGCCTACAGGAAGGTAGGCATGGAATATGAAAGTCTGATGTGCATCACTTATTGTGAGTAGGTCAGGGGTAGTATAGTATATACATTTTCTGGTGCATCGCAATCTGCGTTTGTACGATCCTACGGTCAGACTTTTTCTCCGTGGAAACCATCTACTGTACAAATAAATCACTTGCATATGCAACCAAATTTCACGCTATGCAACTATAATGTCTGTGGTTAGCTTCTGGCTGGAACATATTTTTTTATTTCTCTCACCAGTGATTGAGTCAGAATAGCAATGAAAAAGTTTAGCACCAACATCATTTCACTGCCTGTTTGGTTAGACTCGTTCTTTCCATAGACCTTATTTATGCTAGCGCCATCTTTGATTTTTTTTTTTTTAAAGTAATGACAACGAGGCTGTGAGTGATAGACTTACTGTCTCTTCAATGGCATAAATGGTATCAAGCTGTATAAAGTTACTTGATCACATCTGATTTTCCACAACTCGTGTTGTCTGGAGTTCTTTGTGTACTGAATGTTCTTGGACAGATATTTTATAAATGTTTTGTCCACGGAATGATCCAAAAAACCTTGCAATTGGAGTACAGCCCATTGAAAGACCAAGTCTATCCATCACAGCCTAGTTGGCATTCCTTTTTAAAAATCAAAGATGGTGCTGCTTTGAATAAGGTCTTTAGACGAGGTCCACATAATCCATACCTCATGGAATAATCTCTCTCTTAATTCCCTTTCTGTTCTTTACAGTCAGTTGTTGATAAAAAAATAAATAAACATTTTATTTTATTACTCGTCGAGTTCTCAAGGGGCAATTACATGTTCATAACTGTATATATAATAACATGTCTGACCAACCTCTATGGCTGCTGCATTGCGTCTTGTTGTTCCAGTGTATCGTCTATTCATTATTATAGGCTGTTATAAAATAGTATGTTACAAAATGTACAATAATCAAAATATAATGCATCATATTTTGTCATTACGTGAAGTTTCGCTGCCCATCTCTGAAAGAATGTGCCCAACGTGCGTATGTCTGTTGTTCCTTCAGGTTACCATAGCAATAGTATGTGCGCACCAGTTTTTAGTGTATTTTAGTTTTTAACAGTATTTAGTGACTGTCTGAACCGTCTATTGTCAAATAACGGGAGATGCCATAACCATTGCGCTTTAAGTTGAAGTTCAGTTTTGAAGATGCTGAATTGTGCTCCATTTAACTGTGCTCTGTCTAGCTGTTTGAGATAATCGCATAACACGCACCTCCCCCCCCAAATATTTGCTCTTGTGAGGAAAGCCAGGCTGCTCTGTGTTGTTGTTGTGATTCATGAAGTATTCCATTCAACTTGGAGAGTCTGAATTTCCACCTTTCAACTTAGTGCAATGGAATTACACTTTATATCGGATATCTAACTTGGAAACTCGAGCGGAAATCTTCATTCATTTTGTCGAGATGCAGGTGTGTGACGTCACGCAGGGCAGGAAGGTTTAGTCAGTGACAATCATTCACCTTTATTAAATAATATCCATTAACGAGTCAAAGTTCTTCCATTAAATAATAATAAAGCGTGTTTAGCAAACATTTTATAGAGATGGGTGTTCAAAACACGGTTAATTACACTCTCTTTGTTATGATTATTGTAACGATTGCATTGCAGCGTCGTGTTGGTTTGTTTGCCATGAGAAGTCTTTGATAATCAGTGTACCCCTCAAAGTCACAATGTAATCAATCTCAAAATTAAAAATAATTTCCCTCTTTGACACGTTTGTGTTTAGTTGTCAGGTAATTGTAACTAGATTTCGAATTAAGTGAAGTCACGTCATGCATTATCAGAATTGATCATTGCTGCCACGTCTGAGTCCTCGAGTACTCGTGCCCATTCCAATGCCAGCTGATGCCAGGATTCTTAAAGAGACAATACCGATTTAGCACTTTTTCAGCATATCAATGTAAATACTTGTAAGTAGTACAAATTGTGCCTTGTAAATGATAAACATGATATATATATATATATATATATATATATATATATATATATATATATATATATATATATATATATATATATATATATATATATATATTAGTGTATATATATATATATATATATATATATATATATTAGTGTATATATATATATATATATATATATATATATATATATATATTAGTGTATATATATATATATATATATATATATATATATATATATATATATATATATTAGTGTATATGTGCAGAATAATATTTGCAGTTTCAAGTCATTGATGGAATAAACTGACCATTTGAAAATATTTCAAAAGCTACAAATATGACCAATATGATGAAAAACTAATGTTAAAATATAATTTGAAAATAAAGATATTTTTGAATATAACCTAGAGGGTTAGAATGTCCCTTAATAATTAACAGCATTGAGAGAGAATTTCTTTCATATGTAGGCAAAATGGGCATATACCCATATGAATCGATATAGAATCGAAATTTAATTGAGAGCTTGAGAATCGGAATCAAATCAGGAAATCTTTATCAATACCCAGCCCTAAATTTGAGACACTGTATGTATTTCTCAATGGGTTGTCTATATATGCCATCTGTATAATGTATCTTTAGGATCTCCAGCATCCCAATGAGTTCATCCGTGGCTCCACCCTGCGCTTCCTGTGCAAGCTGAAGGAGTCTGAGCTGCTGGAACCCCTCATGCCAGCAATCCGTGCCTGTCTAGAGCATCGTCACAGCTACGTACGGCGCAATGCAGTCCTGGCCATCTATACTATCTACAGGTGTGTTGGTGGATCTGTGATAGCTCATGTTTGAGGCACAAGTGAGAGTGTATAAGATCAACAATATTTTATTTCTTTGTTTAGGAACTTTGAGCATTTGATCCCTGATGCTCCTGAGCTGATTCATGATTTTCTAGTAAATGAGAAAGATGCAAGCTGCAAGAGAAATGCTTTTATGATGCTGATTCATGCAGATCAGGTACGCAGTCTGATTATAGATTTAAACTTGCAGCACAAGTCTGGATCTCATTAACTTTCCTAAACCTATATTTTTTACAGGATAGAGCTCTGGACTACCTTAGCACCTGCATTGATCAGGTGCATACTTTTGGAGACATTCTACAGCTCGTCATTGTGGAACTGATCTATAAGGTGAGGCATCCATTTTTATGTAATACCATGCTTTAAAAATGATAAAAAATACAGAAATGCTGTCATCGATGGCACACTTATTCCTCATATCCAATCATATGCTAAGCTATTTGCCCTTATGCACTGAATAATGGTATCAGGTGGTCCAGAGGCTGTTGTCATTGTGCCATGATGGCCTTTTATGTCAATATTGTGTTGGTGTTTAGGTCTGCCATGCCAACCCCTCAGAGAGAGCTCGTTTCATCCGCTGTATCTACAACCTTCTGCAGTCCTCCAGTCCTGCTGTTAAATATGAAGCAGCTGGCACTCTGGTTACTCTGTCCAGTGCTCCCACTGCCATCAAGGTGAGCATCCAACTCAAGGCTTGTTCCTGTATACTTTGTCTGCCCTGCGATAAATGTGGTTGCATGGCAGTGTTTACATTTCCTCTGTGTGTTTCAGGCTGCTGCTCAGTGCTACATTGATCTGATCATTAAAGAGAGTGACAACAACGTCAAGCTCATCGTTCTAGACCGCCTGATTGAGCTGAAGGAACACCCCACACATGAGCGTGTGCTGCAGGTACACATGGGTTTATCACCCTGTTAGGAACTACTAAATGGAAAGTTAATAAAAAAAAAAAAATTTTATTAATCATTTACATATTGTTCTAAGTACTTCCGTATATGACTGTTTGTATTCAGTGGAACTCAAAAGAAGTTGTTAGGAAAAATGTTAGCCTTAGTCACAATTCACTTTCATTGCATCTGTTTTCCATACAATGAAAGTGAAAGGTGACAATTCCATTCTGTGTAATTCCATCTACGTTTGTGTACTCACCCTGTTAGGAACTATAAATTCCATAAGACAAACAGTTATATCAGTTCTCTGCTCTTAGGACCTGGTGATGGATATTTTGAGGGTTTTGACCACTCCTGATCTTGAGGTCCGCAAGAAAACCCTCCAGCTGGCCCTGGACCTGGTGTCCTCCCGCAATGTAGAGGAGGTGAGTTCCACAGTCTTTTAACTACTGATGTTTCTTTTAAAGGTAAAATGACATTTTCCACAAGGTCCTGAATTGAGCTTTTTTTTTTTCTTTTTTCTTTTCACAGCTGGTTATTGTGCTAAAGAAGGAAGTCATCAAAACCAATAATGTGACAGAACATGAGGATACAGACAAGTACAGGCAGCTGCTTGTTCGCACTCTCCACTCATGTAGTGTGCGCTTCCCTGACATGGCAGCCAATGTCATCCCTGTGGTATGTGCAGTATACACATTGATACTATTTATACAGTTTATCTTAATATTTCTTAATTTACAAGTAAACCAAACATGAACATTCTGTCATCATTTACTCACCCTCATGTCACATTGGACTTTAATTCTTTTGTGGAGCACAAAAGGAGATATTGGGCAGAATAACAGCATCAGTCACCATTCACAAAATCAGATTTTGATCAGTATGAGGGTGATTTAAATGATGGAAAAATTTTCAATTTTGAATAAAGGTTACAATAGCAGTGTTCCCGCAGGTCTTTTCAAAGTCTTAATGTCTTCTATTCAGTTTTCTAAAATTGAAGGTTAAAAAAAGTCTTAAATATCTTAAATGGTAAAACAGGGGTTTTAAATTTGGGGACGTAAAGACCAGAATCGCAATATGGCCCTAATGTGATTATTAAACTTTAAAAGGCTACGATTTAATTTAAATAACATATCGTCTGCATGCACTGCTGTCTTAAAAGTGCAAAGCATGTGGGGAACTTGAGATTCAGCGTTTCCAGTGGCTTCAGAGCTCTTTCTCCCAACGTAACGACAATACAATTGGAGGTGGTAAGGGCAAGTTAAGCTTGTTTGCCAACTGCCATAAAAAGAAAAGAAAGGAGAAAGAACAACAACAACAAACTTAAACACCATAACATTAATTTTCTGGCTAAATGTTGCAATGGAGACATGATAAAGTCTTTACTGTAGCATTCAGCATTCACAAGGACGTCTACGCATTGGACGTCTATGCATTGAATGAGCGAGCATCATTAGACTGCATATTCAAACAATTGTGACTTACAAAAACTGTTAAGACCCTAAACTTGTGCTTTCTTTTAATGTGTCGAAAGGCTAGCCCATAGTTTCTGTTTTCAAACAGGATTATGAAATACCATTGTGTCGTATTATGTTATATTTTCCTGGCAATAAAAATAACAGAACAGAATCATTATTTTTGGCAGCAGAATACTTATCAAATTAAATATTATAAAATATTTGAAAAAGAATCACAATTTTCCATTAAATGAATGGAAGTTAGAATTTTACGCTAATCACGATAACCAGAAATGCCATGCAGTTCAAACCTGTAGGTTATGAGCTTTGTTATTAATTATCTGTCATAGTATTTTAATAATATTAGCTATTAACCAATGTTGCCCAAAAGATAGATAGATAGATAGACATTCATTTTTTGGAGTGATTATTTTTCAGAGTGACTATTTGCTTTCAGATATAACCCCAATAGTATATTGGCAACATAGAAATACACAAAGTAACGTGGGTTTGCCGGTGACTGTACGACCAGGGTTCGGTTATGCTTGTGAAATATCATTTTTCCCATTCTGTTTCTTGACTCCAATCTTAATAATAAATAAATAAAAAAATATAAATGTAGTTTTAATAGTAATATTGTAGTAACCATGATTTTTTTTGCCGGAAAACATAGATTTGATGATATAAACAATGGTGGTACTACAGTACTATGATGTTAATATAATAACCATGTTTAATTTGTTGGTTACAATTATTTTACTACAAAATACCATGGTGATACTATGGTTATTTTAAATATAGTGGACATCAGGACAGATCCATTTTCCAATCGGTTTAGTGCATTATTTAGGACTTTAGAACCCTTTTAACATTTTTCTACAAGCTTTCTTAAGAGACATATGCATTAAACATCCAGATCTTCAGCGATTCACAACTTAACTCGATGGGGGGAAGCTGAAAAAGGTTTAGTGGGGTCTCACATTTTGCCAGGTAAGAACATGATCGATTACATTAGCAACATATATTGAAAAAATATTTTTACACTAATACAAAAAACCAGTAGGGCTTTATTATTTCTGGCAGTTTATTGTTCATTCAATTACTGATTGATTTTATAATATTGCATAATATTTGATGTCAAAACGTTGCTAAGAAAAAGATGTTCAGATTTCATACAATGTCATAATCTGACAAAACCATCGTATTGTGAACGTGAAGTACAAGTTAACATGGCGTTAACATTGCTTGATAATGTGCACTATTTCACACGGAATAAAGAAACCTCATTTGAACAAAGATGCTCACTACTGTTAGCGCTGCCTAATAGCTCTAACTGATAACACTGTGTGAAGTTGTCTTCTGATTGGCTAATTGGAGTCAATTGGAGGCGTACCTGTGGATGTATTTTAAGGCCTACCTTCAAACTCAGTGCCTCTTTGCTTGACAGCATGGGAAAATCAAAAGAAATCAGCCAACACCTCAGAAAAAAATTGTGGACCTCTACACATATGGTTCATCCTTGGGAGCAATTTCCAAATGCCTGAAGGTAACACGTTCATCTGTACAACCAATAGTACACAAATATAAACACCGTGTGACCATGCAACCATCATACCGCTCAGGAAGGAAGATGCCACTGCTCCAAAACCACCATAAAAAAGCTAGACTACAGAAGTACGCATAGGGACAAAGATCTTACTTTTTGGAAAAATATCTTCTGGTCTGATGAAATTTTTTTTTTAACTGTTTGGCCATAATGACCACCGTCATGTTTGAAGGAAAAAGGGTAAGTCTTGCAAGCCGAAGAACATCATCCCAACCATGAAGCATGGGGGTGGCAGCATCATGTTGCTTTTCTGCAGCAGGGACTGGTGCACTTCACAAAATAGATGGGATCGTGAGGAAGGAAAATTATGTGGAAATATGGAAGCAACATCTTGGAAGACATCAGCCAGGAAGAGTTGAAGAGTAGTCGCAAATCGGGCTTCCAAATGGATGATGTCCCCAAGCAAACCTCCAAAGTGGGGCAAAATGGCTTAAGGACAACAAAGTCAAGGTATTGGAGTGGCCATCACAAATCCCCGACCTCATTTGTGGGCAGAACTGAAAAAGTCTGTGAGCAATGAGGCCTACAAACCTGACTCACACCAGTTCTCACACCACACTGGTTACACCAGTTCTGTCTGGAGAAATTGGACAATTCCTGCAACTTATTGTGAGAAGCTTGTGGAAGGCTACACAAAACATTTGACGCAAGTTAAACAATTTAAAGGCAATGCTACCAAATACCAACAAAGTTTATGTAAACTTCTGACCCACTGGGTATGTGATGAAAGAAATAATAGCTGAACTAAATAATTCTCTCTACAATTATTCTGACATTTGACATTCTAGTAGTGATCCTAACTGACCTATACAGGGAATGTTTTCTACGATTAAATGGCAGGTATTATGAAAAACTGAGTTTAAATATATTTGGCTAAGGTGTATGTAAACTTCTGACTTCAACTGTGTATGTATGTGTGTCTGTGTGTGAGAGAGATACATACATATACACTAATTGTTGCCTCTGTGACTATTTTATTAATAAAATATTTGTGGGTTGGAGCACACAGACAAAACACTCTAGAAAAATAACTTTGTCTCATTTCTGGGAGCCGTGTGTGTGTGCGTGCGTGCATTCCTCTTTGCTTATGTCTTTGCCATGCGGATCTGTAATATATTTTTCAAAAGTTTGTATTCGACATGGCTCTGCAACTTTATGCAGGCTTTGGATTTTCTAGACACCTTTATTTCAGGATGACCAGAGCAAAATTTCATACGAGATGATTAGTAATCTGGTTAGTCCATTTATGAATGAATTATTCAGTCACATGACCTTTTTGATGTGCATCATGTATTCCTAATAAATTCAATGGGAGTTTATTCGATAAATGTTTCCATTTGTAGTTTAAGCACATTTCTTCTTATCGAATATAAAAAATGTATCCACCTCAAGCGAGCAGATAAGTGTTGTATACGCATTTTCGTGATTTTATTTGGATCTTGGTGTTTCCATCTGGCAGTTTTTATGCGATATCCCAAAATGTGCATAAAAAAAATATGTGGATATAAACCCATCTAATGTTAAAATACATGTGTGTGTGTGTGTGGCCGCAGCTGATGGAGTTCCTGAGTGACACAAATGAGGCGGCCGCAGCAGACGTGCTGGAATTTGTGCGCGAGGCAATTCAGAGGTTTGACGTTCTCAGACCTCTCATCACTGAGAAGATGCTGGAGGTCTTCCATGCTATCAAGACAGTCAAGTAAGAGATGTTGTTGAACTGCTCTTTTAGCTAGATTAATCAAAATATATTCATTTCAAATACATTTATTTACATTAATTCAAAAATAAATTAAAAAGTAAAAATTGTGTTGGGACCTACTTTATATTAGGGATCTTTTACTAGTATGTACTTAAGCATTTCACACTATGTAGTATTTCACACACATGTATTATATACATACATGTTGTTGCATTGTACTTACAGTTGAAGTCAGAAGTTTAAATACACTTAGGTTGAAGTCATTAAAACTAATTTTTTAACCACTCCACATATTTAATATTAGTAAACTATAGTTTTGGCAAGTCATTTAGGACATCTATTTTTTGCATGGCACATAATTTATCCAATAATTGTTTACAGACAGATTGTTACACTATTAACTGACTAAGGTACAATGTTCATCTGTACGAACAATAGTACGCAAGTATAAACACTAGGGGACTACGCCGCCATCATACCACTCGGGAAGGAGACTCGTTCTGTCTCCTAGAGATGAATTTAGTTTTGTGCTAAAAGTGCAAATCAATCCCAGAACACAGAAAAGGACCTTTTGAGATGCTGGAGGAAACAGGTAGACAAGTATCTATATCCACAGTAAAACGAGTCCTATATCAACATAAACTGAAAGGCTGCTCAGCAAGAAAGAAGCCACTGCTCAAACCTCCATTTTTAAAAAAAAAAAAAAAAAAAAAAACTGACTACAGTTTGCAAGTGCACATGGGGACAGAGCAACTTGGTGTGAGAATCTTGTGGAAGGCTACACAAAACATTTGACCCAAGTTAACTGGGAATGTGTTGAAAGAAATAAAAGCTGAAATAATTCTTTACTATTATTCTGACATTTTACATTCTTAAAATAAAGTAACTGACCTAGACAGGGAATGGTTTATATGATTAAAAACCCCTTACCCTAATCCTAATCTAAACCCTAATCTCTACCCCTACTCCTAAACCTACCTGTAGCTCAACCTCAAACCTTTTGTGAGAATTTAGCAGAAAAATATGTAGTTACACAATAAATACATTGTATTGTATGCTAGTACATAGTAGTTAAAGACACTTAATATAGGACTTCTTGGAGGGCTCTCGGGGAGGGTCAGTGGAGAGAAAAGTATAGTTTTAAATGTGTGTGATTTTATAAAAAATAAATAATTTGTGCATGTACTCATGTGTGACCACAGGGATATTTGTTGGCGATTGGGAGGGGGAGGGGTAATCGTGGGGGTTAATTGTTGACTCTGTGAATGTTTTTCTTTGTATGACACAATAAAAACTGTTAATCAGAAAAAAAACACCTAATTTAAAGTGGGACCATGTGTTGTACTAGAGTTCTTAATAGTGTGTTGTCTTGTTTAGAGTTAAAGAAGGGACCTTAATGCATTGGGGAGATTTTAAACAAAGATTTTTTGTTGCAGGATTTACAGAGGAGCTCTATGGATTTTGGGGGAATATTGCAGCACTAAAGAGGACATCCAGAGTGTGATGACAGAAGTCCGCAGATCTTTGGGAGATGTATGTAGTGTTCTTTAATGCGGAGTCTTTAAAGGGATACTAAATGCAATAATCTAAATTCTGTCATTTTCTCACCCTCTTGTCAATCCAAACCTGTCTTACTTTTTTCATGCATGGAATATCAAAGGTGAAGCAGAATGTCTGAGCTACTTTGCATACATTAAAAATAGAGGGGGTCCAGGGGCTACCAATATCATAACAGTGGAGAAAAAGAATCATGGCAGAAGCAAGTTGTTATTAGGGGTCAACAAATATATCGCAGAGGCCGATAAATCAGCCAATATTCTGACATTTTTTAATTATTGGCATTGGCAGATACATTTTTCCCTTTGGCCGACTTGTTTCTTGAGGGGGCCGAGAATCAGCTGCTTGCATGTGAAGCAACTGAGACATGTAAAGGAGCAGTCACAGTTAGTTTTGTTGTTACTTGCCATCGTGTTACTACAATAATAGACCGGTGTGCAACACAGTCATTAAACGGTCCGCATAGCAGAGCCGTGGCAGACGCGTCTGAGCTTATAATGTGAAAGTGCTCGCCTGTTTCATTCTCCCTCTCTCGCCTCAACAGTTCCCTGTCTTGTCTAATGATAAAAAGGCAAATATCAATCAAACTAATATCATATACTTTCTGCAAATATGTGCATGTCTCGTTTAAATAGATGTAATAAACCAACCTCACACAACTTCAGCAGATCCAACGTCCTGTGGAGCGGTCGTATATCTTCCTCTAAAGCATATATTTTAACAGTCTCTCCTCAACAGTTCCCTGCTACTTTTCTAATGATAAAAGGCAAATATAAATAAAACTTCTATTATATACCGTCTGCTAATATGCAGATATCTTGTTTAAACAGATGTAATTCACAAACCTCACGAAAATCCAGCGTTTTCTTCCTGCAGAGCGCTCATCTATTATCTTCCTCTGAAGCGCGTATTCTATCAGCCATAATCAAAACTTCAGAATCAAAAGTTCCTCTGATTCACAAATCATGATGACAATCCAAATAAGCGATCCAGTCCTTTTAATCTGTCAGGAGATTGAGCCTCGTGCTGGTTACGCAAGAGCGCATGAGTGCTACCAGTCTTTCTAGCAAGTCAGTCCACTGTCAGCCATGTTTGGAACGCTCTCTGGAGACTATTGCCAGTCATGAAAGTGCAGCTCATACCTACTTGAATGGAGAAAGACCAAAATCTATAATGGTTGTTCAAGATTACGATCAAAGCATCACTGGTATCATAAATAGTGCTGCTTTACCTCAGATTACACCAAAAAAAGCAAGTCAAGTCATTTTTATTTGTATAGCGCCTTTCACAACACATCGTTTCAAATCAGCTTTACAGAAAATAATTTTACAGAAAATGATACCGTAATATCAATCAAGTCTTAGTCATCATTGTATAGTTTGATTAAATACAGTTATGAAATATGTATAAAAAATGTTGTTATAACTGTATTTAAAAACCCAGGGAGCAAGCCAAAGGTGACTGTGGCAAGGAATACAAAACTCCATATGATGGTTAATGGAGAAAAATAACCTTGGGAGAAACCAGACTCGCTGTGGAGGCCGGTTCCCCTCTGGCTAACAGCATGAATATGATGCCAATATAACTTGTGTATAGTGCAAGTCATAGTTTAAAATTATTAAGTAAGTGTTAAGGGCCAGTGTTTAAACAAATATTTTGTATGAACTGTAAGATTAATGTCTTTGATGTTCATCCTGGATTAACTGCAAAAGTTAATATAGATGCATTGTCTTTTGATAGTTGGCAATTTATTGATTGTATATGTTAGGGCTGCACGTTTTCAAGTTTTTCATTAACCGTTAACCGAGGCCCTTAACGGTTAATACTCGGTTAACCATAGTGTGCGCCAGGGATGGAAATTAACTTTTTTGTCCACCGGCCACTGTGGATTTCAAAATCTACCAGCCACTCAATGTTTTTACCAGCCACTTTCTTGTTTTTAACCGACAATGTGTAACTGCATGTGAAAATTAATACTACAAGATCTACAATACTTAAGCCGTTTATTTAATCTCAAGTCTCAATGAAATACTGGCATTTTCTCTTTCTCTCTTATAGCCTACACACACAATCCATGAACTGATATTCATTTCAGTTCGCATACGAGGAAAACACAATGTTACGGACGTGAGCGCTCTGAAAGCGGCACTGAAAGATGCTTTAAAACTTCCACAGAGACATCAAACAGAAAGCACAAAACCTTTCTTTAAAGTGAATTTCGTTTTGTATTAATTGTGTCTTAATTTTAATCAATGTTTCATCAACCAATTGCCTGGATTTAATAAATAAGAATTAAATATAGCAGACGATATAATCACGAAGCGGAGGCGCCGGCGCGTGAACTGGAGCTCGTCTCATAAATGAACCGAAACTCAGTGTATAAGGTAGCCTTGCCTCACAAATAATTCAAAACTAAAGAAAACAGACACAGACTGCTCTCTGCTTATGTAATCCGTAAGAAATGTGCCCGGGTGTTGGCTGTTGAGATGGTACAACAACGAGGTTGTACTTGAAGTATATCTAAGCACTGCATTGCAATACTTGCATTTTGCCCCGTCATTCTCTATTTTAAAGTGCTCCCACGCTGTGCTTTTCTTTGCCCGCTTCATATTAGAAAACTGGTCAAGACTACTTCTTGTGGACATTACAAATGTCTGGGAGCGCTCTGGCAGTCTCTGGTGGTGCAAAAATGTATTACAACTAAATTCAATGCACGCCATTGACGCCACTTAACCGAGCAAAATGTTTCACTCGGTTACGCAATTTTTAACGGTTAATCGGTTAACCATGGACACCCCTAGTATATGTATTCCATTTTAAGAGTGTTGTCCATCAGACCAAGGTGATGCAGGCCGAGATCAGTGAGGTGCTTCACAGTTCAACCAGCCGGTAATTTCTGAGAGGTCCAAGTTTCAGGCAATGGCTTATGAAGTATCCCATGTCTTCTAGTTGGAGTTGGCATCAGTTTATCCTCTGAGGTCCATCGTAATAGATTATAGTGATGTCTGGCTGGCACCGGCTGCATTTTGTCTTCATCACTCAGAGACACGTAGCAGTGGAGCTCGATACCAAGCAGGAATGGTGCTGGATCCGGCAGGTTCTGGTGACCTCAGGATAGGAATCCCGCAGGTTCAGGCAGACTTAATTGAAGCAGCCTAATTGTGTGGTGAAGAATTAATTAGGTATATCCCTGGCTAAATAGAGTTTTTAGTCTAGACTTAAACTCAGTGAGTGTGTCTGCATCCTGAACAGTGTTAGGGAGACTATTCCATAGTTTAGGAGCCAAATAGGAAAAGGATCTACCTCCTTTTGTGGATTTTGATATTCTAGGAACTATTAACAGGCCAGACTTTTGCGATCTTAATGAACGTGATGGAATATAGCATGGTTGAAGGTCACTTAAGTCATGTGGAGCTAGACCATTCCAAGCTTTTTATGTAGGTAACAGAATTTTAAAATTAATGCAAAATTGAACAGGTAGCCAATGTAACCGATAAAATGGGGCTAATATGATAAATTTTGGTTCTCGTCAGCACTCTGGCTGCTGCATTTTGAACCAATTGAAGTTTATTTATTGATCTTGCAGAACATCCTCCCAGTTATGCATTACAATAATCTAGTCTCGAGGTCACGCATTAATTCGTTTTTCAGAATCAGCAACAGAGAACATGTGTCGAAACAGGAATTTTTCTTAGGTGGAAGAATGCTGTTCTACAAACATTTGGAAATTTTATTTTCAGAATCAAAAATGCATGTATTTTTGAGCAATGTATTTTTACACAGCTAATGCACATCCTTTGCTCTTTATTTTTGTGGCTTTGTGTGTAAGTACTAAAAAAAGCTTCCTGTGTTTGACGGTGTTAGAAATGGTAGAGAAATGACTATGAAATTGGCCATCACATCCAAAATAACTTAATTACAATATTAATTATGATGGTGTGTAGTTTTAGATAATTCAGTGGCTTAGTCTGGTGGGAATTAACTGAACAGCTTAAACGATGTACAGCATATTTTAACAGTTATAGTGATGACCCCTCACATGATCATTATAACCATTTTGTTATTGTTTTTTTTCAGATCCCAATTGTGGAGAATGAGTTGAAGAAGGAGGCAGGAGAAGTGAAGCCAGAGGAAGAGGTGACAGCAGCACCAGCTCCTAAGCTGGTGACAGAGATGGGCACCTATGTTACTCAGAGTGCCCTCAGCACCTCCAGACCATCCAAGAAAGAAGAGGACAGGTGATTATATCCCTTTACTTTTACCTTCTGGATATTGTCCTTCATATTTCTTCTTTAATGCATCATCCCTATGTTCTGCAGGCCTCCTTTGAGAGGTTTCCTAATGGACGGAGACTTTTACGTTGCAGCCTCATTGGCGACCACCCTCACCAAAGTGGCCCTGCGCTATGTTGCCCTTGCTGAGGACAAAAAAAGGCAAAATGTAAGTTAAAAGGTTTTAATATTGCTCATACCATATAATGTACCATGTATATATTGCTAATGTTATAAACAGAACAGCTATTTTGTTTCTTTTAGTCATTCGTGGCAGAGGCCATGCTGATCATGGCCACTGTGCTCCATCTGGGCAGGTCCTCTCTGCCCAAGAAGCCCATCACAGATGATGACGTGGACCGCATCTCGCTGTGCCTCAAGGTTCTCTCTGAATGCTCACCCCTCATGAACGACATTTTCAACAAGGAGTGCCGCAGATCACTGTCCCATATGCTCGCAGTCAGGCTTGAGGAAGAGAAACTCTCTCAAAAGGTAAATGCCTTTGGTTCAGGTTGTTTCGAGTTGCTGAGCTCAGAGATGAACAAACATAACATGTTGGGGAAGCTACATGGAAAATGTACAAGCTACTTGTATTTTAAGTTAAACTACAGTTAAGCTACTCTTTTGGAAAAGTAGTTGGCTTCATAACAATCTACTAACAAAGAGTAGCTAACTACATTGAAGGCACAAACAATTGTTGTTGAATGAATAAACTCAGTTTGAGTGATGGCATTAAACAGATAAATATGAATGAAAAAAATAAAAATACTAGAAAACAACATGGTAAATAAAAGCAGCATTCAACTAAATATTCTGCTTTAAAACCTGAAAGGCTGTCAGGGACTCAAAATTGTTATTGGTTTTCAATATTAATTTGTTTATTTACATGACTGACACTCTTGAAATGGTTTTTAACAAACTAATATATATATATATTTTTTTTTTATTCAAATGGATCTTAATCTTCTAAAGGTTTTGTTGTTTTACCTGTTTTGACTTTTTAACTTTGATTTTTATGTGGAAAAAAGTCATAGAAGCTGGCAAAGACAAACAAAAACCTATTTACATGACCCATAAAAAAAGAACCGATTCACTCGATTGAATAAATGTTCTGATGCTTATGTAAGAGAGAACCATTTATGACAAACTAATTTACCTAGATTCAGACATTCCAATGTTTGAGCCCCCGTGGGGACCCGGGGTAGAATAGGTCCCTAGCACCCCCTTGCTGATCGTAAGAGGCGACAAATGGGGCAACTTGTGTGCCGTGAGTTGCGACTCGTGTCAGTAGAGGAAGAGATCCTGGTGCTTGAGGATTTTGGCATGCTGCGGCCGCCATATTTCCAACACATCACTTTGGCTCCTACTTCATTCAGACGAGAGGTTGGAATGGCCCATTCCAATCAATCGGCTTGTCAGGATTTGCCCTGGAGTTGGTTCAGAATTACAACCAACTATTTAGTTTTCACCTCTTCCAGAAGGCACTGGCGTAGGGTCAATTGAGTAGTATAAATCTTGTATTTATATGCTCAAGTATATCATTTCTGTATCCTTGGTGTACATCCGGTGGATTCCCGCGGTACTGTACATCCCCTTGTAGGACTCCGAGGTGGGTGAGGAGCAGAGATGATGAACCTATTCTTTCTAAACATGGCAAATAAACAAAATACCAAAAAACGGATACTGGAACAAGACTTGGAAGTTGAACTAACCACTAACCTTTTTTCTTCAAAAGATGGAAATTGGCAAAGATTCACAGGAATAGCAGGAACAGTCAAGGATATTAAAAAGCTGCGATTGGGACAAATTTTGGTGGAGTGCGCTCGGAAAGCAAACTCGGAGAACTTATTACGAGCAACAAATCTGGCTGGAGTCACTATGAGAGCATTCTGTCACCCTTCTCTGAATAACAGCAAAGGAGTGATCCGCACCAGAGAATTGCAAGACATGGATGAAGCTGACATAACCTCAGAACTGAATCATCTAGGTGTGATTGATGTCAAAAGAATACGTATTAAAAAAGATGGACAAATAATTCCAACAGGAACATACATTCTGACTTTTAACAGACCTCTCCCGCCAGAGAGAATTCAAATAGGATACCTAAGTGTCACTGTAGATATCTACATACCAAACCCGTTGAGATGTTTTAAATGTCAGACATGTCAAAATTTGGTCATGGTTCTGCTGGATGCAAAAATAAGGCTGTTTGCCACAATTGTGGTAAGGATGACCACGAAACAAACTGTACTAATTCTGCTAAATGTAAAAACTGTCTTGGTGATCATGCAGCTTCATCAAAGAAATGCCCTGCTTGGATTAAAGAGAAGGAAATACAAAAAATTAAACATACAAAGAAGGTGAGCTATCCTGAAGCCCGCAAACTTGTTGAAGGTCTCCCTGCCTTCACGCTGAATAGATCCTACTCTGCTGTGGTCAAACAAAATATACGAGAAATTAGTACTCAGACAGAACTGACTTGGATTTCTACAGACAAACCTCAAGTTATAAGTAGTAATAAGAATTCATCTCCACAAAAAAACAAGAATGTATGTATCCAAACCAATCCGACTCAAGATACCCAGTTGGAACAAAGAGAACTCAGAGAGAAAAAGAAATCTCAAAGTACAGTAACTCGACTACCAAACCAAGATAAAAACAGAACTTCAAAACATGACAACCCAAAAGATGTCGAAATGTCAGAACCTATGACTAGTCGAAGTCGTAGTCTTTCCCCTAAGTGCAAGAATAAAGGACTTGTACCTATCCTCCCCACTTGAAGATGAGTAATCTTATAATTCAATGGAATTGTCTGTGTTTAAAAACTAATTTTGCAGAGTTACAACGTTTAACTGCTGTTTTAAATCCCCTTGCCTATTGTATTCATTCACTTATCTCCAAATGATCCCCTGACTGTTAAAAATTTTAGACTGTTTAATGTATATGGACCAAATGCACAAAGACCTTCTGGTGGATCAGCTGTCTTGGTTAAAAAGGATATTATTCACAGTCACATTGTACTGGATACCCAAATACAGGCAGTAGCAGTACGAATCACCTTTCATAGAGTCATTACATTATGCTCTTATCTACATACCTCCCAGCGAAGTTATTACATTGGAAGAATTGGATAAACTTGTAGCACAATTGCCGACTCCATTTATACTTATGGGTGATTTTAATAGCCATAATCCTTTATGGGGAGAAGATCGATGTGATGCTAAAGGAAAGAGAATGGAGGAGTTTATACATAATAATGATTTGTGTTTACTAAATGATGGAACCAAAACCTACCTTCATCCAGGTCATGGCACGTATTCTGCAATTGATTTGACTATATGCAGTGCTGAAATTTTTTTAGATTGTACATGGCGGGTCTGGGACGATTTATGTGGAAGTGACCACTTTCCACTTATTACCTCATTTCCCAAATCGGATGTCCAACAAAGACCTTCAAGATGGCAACTTAAAAAAGCAAATTGGCCTTCTTTCGAAATGATGTGTTATGAAAAATTTATTTCAGTAAGTCAAGACAATCAGAACTCTATAGAAACTTTTACTGAACAGTTAATTGATATTGCAAATGAAACAATTCCAAAGACATCCTCTAAATCGCACTGTAAAGCTAACCTCTGGTTTAACGAGGAGTGTAAAAAAGCTATCGGGGCACGGAAAAAGGCGGAAAGACTTTTTAATAAACAGCCTTCAGCGGCTAATTTTATATCTTTTAAAATTTGTAGAGCTCAAGCTCGCAGAATTTTAAATGAAGCAAAGCAGCAAATCTGGAGACAATTTGTATCAAGTTTAACATGTTATACTCCCATGAAGAGGATCTGGAACATGATTCGCAAAATGAAGGGCATTGGAAATGGATTTAATATTCAACATATTAAAAAACAAGATATTCTTCAGACAAAGGAAATGGATATAGCAAATACATTAGCAGAAACTTTTGAAAAGAATTCGTCAATAGAAAACTGCCTCCCTGAGTTCCAGTTAATTCGAATACAGCAGGAAAGGGAAAAATTGAACTTCTGTTCTGATAACAAAGAAGTATATAATCAACCTTTCAAGATGGATGAATTAATACACTCTTTAAAATGTTCCCATGACACTGCTGTTGGGCCAGACCAAATTCACTATCAATTCTTAAAGCACTTACCCCAAAGCATATTATCTCTTCTTTTAGATAATTTCAACTCTGTCTGGTCTTCTGGACAAATACCACCCTCCTGGAAAGAAGCAACAATAATTCCTATACCTAAACCAGGAAAAGACCATTCAGATCCAAATAACTATCGACCAATCGCTCTTACCAGTTGCCTCTGTAAAACAATGGAGAGAATGGTAAATAATCGGCTCGTTTGGACTCTGGAGTCGAAGAAACAAATAAGTGACTTTCAATGTGGCTTTAGACATGGAAAGTGCACTTTGGATCAATTAATTCGACTGGAAACTTATATTAGAGATGGTTTCATTAGAAAAGAACATGTTGTTGCTATCTTTTTTGACTTGGAAAAAGCATATGATACAACATGGAGATATGGGATCTTGAAAGATCTTTACCACATGGGTTTTAGAGGACGATTACCCATCTTCATTTCCAATTTTTTGGCTAGCAGATATTTTAAATTCCAAGTAGGAAACACCTTGTCGGATATTCACAAACAAGAAATTGGAGTTCCTCAGGGAAGCATTCTTTCTGTCACTCTTTTCAGTATTAAAATAAACAGCATTGAGAATATCATTGGATCTAATATATTCTGCAGCCTATATGTGGACGATCTCTGCATCTGTTATAGAGGGAAGAACATGAGTACAATTGAAAGACAACTGCAGTTATGTATTCACAAAATATATCAGTGGTCAGTTGAAAATGGATTCAAATTCTCTAAATCAAAAACAGTCTGTACCCACTTCTGTATCCAGCGAACTCTTCATTAATAGAGAACCGATTAATGTTGTTAAAGAAATTAAGTACTTAGGACTTCTTTTTGACAACAAAATGACTTTCATTCCTCATTTGAAATCACTAAAAAACAGGTGTCTTAAAGCTATGAATATAATGAAAGTACTGGCAAAAACAAAATGGGGAGCAGATTACATGGTTCTTTTGAGACTCTATAGAACACTAATTCGTTCCCGGCTGGACTATGGAAGCATAATATATGACTCTGCCAGAGAATCATATAAGCAGATGCTGGATTCAGTACATCATCAGGGCTTACGACTTGCCTTGGGAGCATTTAGAACTTCGCCGGTGCAAAGCTTGTACATTGAAGCCAATGAACCTTCACTTCAAAACAGACGATTGAAGCTCTCACTCCAATATGCTGTCAAAATAAAGGCAAATAAAACCAACCCCGCTTATTCTTCAATCTTCAACCCACAATTTACTCCTTTGTATGAGAGCAAACCTAAAAGTATCAGATCCTTTGGTATTCGTATTAAACCTCATTTGGAGAACTTGAATATAAATTTGAACATTCTAAATCAAACACAATTCAATTCTATATCTCCCTGGAAATTAAAGAAGCCTAATATCAATTTGGATTTGGCTCATCAGAGGAAAGGAGTGACCCATCCAAATGTATATAGACAGCAATATTTGGAAATAAGAAACCAATTCCCTTCCCATGTACCTATATTCACAGATGGTTCGAAGATGAAAAACAGTGTAACGGCAGCCATGGTGACTGGAAATCAACGCTATGGAATTCGTATTCCAAAACAGTGCTCAATTTTCTCTGCTGAGGAACGTGCTTTACTTTTAGCTTTGGAGCATATTGAAAATTCTCTGCAAACATTTTTTATAATTTTTACTGACTCTAAATCCTGCCTTCAAGCAATGGACACTTTAAAAATTGATCATCCTTTAGTGGACCGCATTTTAACCAAAGTGGATTATCTACTAAATCAGTTCTTCAGCATTATTTTTTGCTGGGTTCCAGGACATGTTGGCCTATCAGGAAATGAACAAGCTGATGCAGCTGCTAAGGAAGCTCTTAATCAGGAAGTTAATGAATGTCAAATTCCTCCCTCAGATATCAGACCGATTATTAACCAATATATTTTAAATAAGTGGCAAGAAGAGTGGAATATGTGCAAGAACAATAAGTTGTATGTAATTCATCCGGAAATTTCAAACAGACTTTTTATCAATTTTAAAACTAGACTTGATCAAGTGGTCTACACCAGATGCCGTATAGGTCACGCAAATCTGACCCATGCTTTTTTGCTTAAAGGTGAAGACCCAACCCTATGTATGTTTTGTAATATTCCCTTATCTGTCAAACATATTTTACTAGATTGCCCTGGTCTTAACGCAAGTAGAATGCTATTTTATGAAGTTACTTCGTTAAAGGACTTATTTAATGAGATTGTGCCTGAAAAGGTTTTGGATTTTTTATCATATGTTAATCTTAAAAAAAAATATTGTATAATATGACTTGCTGTCTATATTTGTTTTATTTTTATTGTATTTATATGATATTTGTATTTTTGTAATTGAATTCTTGCCATGAAAATAGCTTCGAATGCTGACATGGCATTAAACAAAACATACTACTACTACTACTCCAATGTTTGAGAGTGCTCCTCTTTATAAAAAATTACTTGTTACAGCTGAGCTACTTTTCATGCTATAGACAAATGTAGTTAAGTTAGTAGCGTCACTACATTTAATTATTTATCCTCCGACACTGAAAATGGTCATATCATTTTACTATCTATCTGAAAGTATAGGCTAACATAGTTTCAGTCATAGTTTCAACCATGCCTTTCAAATTAAATTATCAGACTGATCTTTTGTGGATGATCTTCACCATAATAATTTACTGGTCTCCTGTTGTTTTAACAGAAAGAGTCTGAGAAGCGTAACGTGACAGTTCAGGCAGACGATCCCATCTCCTTCATGCAGCTGACTGCTAAAAATGAGATGACCTCCAAAGAGGACCAGTTCCAGCTCAGTCTGCTGGCCGCTATGGGCAACACGCAAAGGAAAGAGGCAGCGGACCCTCTGGCCTCCAAACTTAATAAGGTCTTTTGATGATTGATAGAAGTTTATGTTAACAAGCCACATGTTTTAATGAGAGTGAACATGTGAAACTTTGCAAAAGTTATCTTTCACCACCAGATGGCATATTAGTTAAATGAGCAGTAATTTCAACAGCTTAGTCACATCAGGCAGGAGTCTATTGTTCTGCCCTTTCCCAGCATCTCACAATGTAATATTTCCATTCCTCAGTTGATGTATTTTTTCTCTCCTATTTTTTTCTCTCACTGTAGCATTTGAATTGCAGGTTATCCTTTGTTACAAAAATAAAAATTTTTGAAGCATTGAAAACACAAAAGTGTATTTCACCTTTTGCATTATCAGTTAGATTATCAAGCAGCATGATTTTAGCACTGCAATGAATGATGGAGCTCATGTTTTTTCTTCCAGGTCACACAGTTGACTGGTTTCTCAGATCCAGTGTACGCAGAAGCTTATGTCCATGTCAATCAATATGACATTGTCCTAGATGTCCTGGTAGTTAATCAGACTGGCGACACACTGCAGAACTGCACACTGGAGCTGGCAACACTTGGTACACTTGTTTTCTTTCATCCATAAAAAATAACTTGTTTTGATGCATGTTTTACAAAATGTTATATTTAACCTGCAGGTGATCTTAAATTGGTTGAGAAACCATCTCCTCTCACATTGGCTCCTCATGACTTTGCCAACATCAAAGCCAACGTGAAAGTGGCTTCCACAGAGAATGGCATCATATTTGGAAACATAGGTTTGTGGAATCATCTAACTCCCTCTACACCTACACATTTGCTTGCAGAGTTCATACAGCTGTTGAGATTGGACTCAAAACCCTCTTTTAAAGAATCCAAACAAACATGTTTTTTGCAGTGTATGACGTATCGGGCGCAGCCAGTGACAGGAATTGCGTAGTCCTCAGTGATATTCACATTGACATTATGGACTACATTCAGCCGGCCTCTTGCACAGACGCTGAGTTCAGACAGATGTGGGCTGAATTTGAGTGGGAGAACAAGGCAAGTCTGGGACTGGTGAATTCTTTAGAAATAATGGCTACATTAGTCTCCATTTTGTTAGTCAGAATGTTTGGAATTTGTTCTGTTTTCACACAGGTTACCGTCAACACCAACATCACAGATCTGACTGATTACCTCCAACACATTCTTAACTCCACCAACATGAAGTGCTTGACCCCAGAAAAGGTACACTATTCAGAGCAGAAGATGCCTTGTCGTTACATTCATGTCATATTAAAACGGCCAGTAATGAAACATTTGTGCAAACCAAATGCATAAACTCATCCTGTGTAAACCGCCCCCGAGTTTACTTCGGACAGATTGACAATTTAATTGTCAAATGTGGATTGCTAGCCGTAGGCCAGTGATAGGCTTGTTCAGTAATATGAAAATAAAACCAATAATATACTGACTCTATAAAGACATTTCATGAAATGTATTTTTGGTGCTTAACTCATCTGTCACAATAATCTAATGTCTAAAGTTATCTTCATTTGGGTTCTTTTTGCTGCAAATATTGATACCTGTTATTTAATTACATTTTAATTGATGAAAAATAATATAATGCAATTCATTTAAATTAAAGTTTTGAATCAATTGACAGCATCAACTCTCAGTATGTTTTCTTTTGAAAATCAGGCCCTCTCTGGCATCTGTGGCTTTATGGCTGCAAACTTATATGCCCGTTCTATATTTGGGGAGGATGCTCTTGCAAATGTCAGCATTGAGAAACCCATCCACCTGGGTCCCGATGCCCCTGTCAATGGCCATATCCGCATCCGAGCCAAGAGCCAGGTAATGAATCTACAATGGATTCTTTCACTCTTTGTACCATTCTAATCACAGGGAATTGGAATATTTTCAGTAAACACTAAATTCAGGATGTGCTTGCATCTGGATAATGTGTTAGATTTTAATTGCATTTGTTTCAATAATTTGTTTTGTGGTTGTAAAATGTAGCAAGTCCTCTCTGCCCAAGAAATTCATCACAAAGTTGTGTGGTGACACAAAAACTTTTTTCCATTAATCAATCCTATAAATTATCTGTCATAAATGTGGCTGAAAATCCAGCTTGATTTGATTAGTAGAGCTACGAAACTGCCCCTTTGATGTAATGAACTTAATGTTCTTGTATTTTAATGATGCAAGAACATATTGATGTTCGGGTTGTGCAAAAATCTCACTTTTCATAATCAACTTGTCAGTCAGTTGTTTGAACACGTTGTTTGACCCTGACCAGACTTGCATTAAAGGGATATAAAGACACTTGCAGAAGCACTTCAACATGGTAATTAACAGATATTTGCTGCACATTCAAAAGCGCAGAACTGCAAGATAATATTGCGTGTACAAATCTAGTTCATGACATCAAGCAATTTAAACCTTTTTTACTGCAACTATTTATTTAAGCAGTGTCGGAAAGAATCAGCAATAGACTAATCTCTCTCCGAGACCTGAAAAAACGGGAAAATTACTCATAGAAAATTTTACATCTGACTTGAAATATATTGTTGATATCATCATGCAAAAGCACTTTCCAAGAAGTTGTGCCTCTTAATTTGAGAAAATTCAACCCCACTAATCGACTAGTCAGTTGTTGGATGGCTAGTCGATTAGCCAGCCACAATGGCATATCCCTAAATGACGTATATTTAAAATTAATGATAATAATTTCAAAATGTGTTATTTCCTCTGACCTAATCAAAACCCAGCAGATAAATATTATTAAATCTTTATCACAGTCTTACCACAAAGTAGGGATGTACTTTTCAGCAATGTGATGGGTATGGATTTGTACAATTTTTATTTCTGTTTGGGATCAAATTAACCCCAGCAAAAATGCAATGTGGTAAAATACCATAAAAGAAAGCTGGCAGGAGTGTGCACTGTATACACCATGCATTTATTCATGTTTTAGATCTGATGTCTCAGAAACCCCAAACAAAAGTTATGTCTTTGAGGACATTTGAAGCGTGTTGTCAAGTAGAAATAATAAAATGGCTTTGGCCAAACTGCATGTGAGAGTTAAAGAAAGTCTCCATGATTACTGCATAATGTATAGTAATGTATAATTTCTTTGTTTTCAACAGGGCATGGCTTTGAGTCTGGGTGACAAGATCAATCTCTCCCAGAAGAAGACTCTCTCGTAAATTTCACAGACTGAGGCCATTGTGGCAAAGGGCGAGATTCAACTGAGAGTCGCTATGGTTATTTCTATCTCTTGTCTATTCTCTGTCACTTGTTTTTGTCTCTAAAGAGGTCAGTACACACACAATGCTCTATGGCCTAGATCTAAGCTCTTCAATCCCATAAAATATGTCTAAAAAGGATTATTTTTACGTTTTCTAGCAACAAGATTCTTCTTAACTGCTCTAAAAGGGATTGACCCTGTTAATCTGTTTCAATAAACACTGCACATCATCTACCATGAAATAATTTTTTTTTTTATTCTGTTGTTTTATGAATTGTGTTATGACACGACAGCCCTCTTTATGAATTGGGTTGCTTGTAAGTAGTCAAGAACAGTCTCTGCCCTCCAACCACAGCTGACATAACAAAGGATGTCTTCTCTCATAGAAAATCTTTTGGAATTTTGTTATGGTCTCCTGTCTCTCAGATGACTTGTAAGAGTTGCAGTCATAACCTGCATCATAGATCATAGTGAATAATGAATATTATGGGTAAATACATCATGGTCGAGATGATTTGGCCACATTAGGAGGTACTTCAATTTTAACAAGTAAAAATATGCTCTGTACCTAGTCACTAGTCATTGTCAGTTAAATTGCAGTGGAAGCAGTTTTTAATGTAAATGCTACATTAGATTGAAATAGCATCCAATTTCATGTGAAGTGGGGGGGTAGATGGGTGTGAAAAGCGCTGATCTATGTCCAACATTTAATACCATTAGGCTTTTATTACAAGGAACGTTACCCACATAAAATTTACATTAATGGAGTCTGAGGTTCCCAATCTTGTATACAACACTTTTTTTTTTTTTTAAATCTCATTATTACATTTGGCTGCTCCAATTATACAGACAACAATTAGTAAATAAACCAAGTTTAGATTATAGCTATTGTAAATGGTAAGGTAGTTAAATTAAATTCTAAGCAAACTTTTAGGGGAGGGTTCAACTCCTCAACTATAACAGTTTTTCAGAAAATGTGAAGTGTAATAAGACCAAATGGCCCCTGCTTTACTTTCATATTGTGCATTCCAAATTTAATTATATTCTCATAATGCGACTTGAACTGTAATTCAAATATGTTTGTCTTCAGCCAACACCTCAATAAAACAAAGACTTAGTGTTCACTAATGACATTGCTTTTAAAATAGAAAAGAATACCTCACCTCTTTACCGTCTTCATGAACTTCACCTCTACAACTTTATCCTGAAGACACCTGATCTCAGAGTTTGAGTATTGATTGCCACATTTGCTTGTGATGTGGTTTATGAAGTCCTGTACCAGCTCTGAGCTAGCTCGCCTAGATAATTAAAGGCCTCACAGCATACTTTGCGGGGCATTTAAACACATTTTCATACATCTTCAAATCCTCACACGTCCTAAAGCCTTCATTACTGACCACTTCAGACCACTAGCTCAACATAACACATCTTAAACACATGCCAGTAGCACTGTCTGCTGCATTTTTATTAAACTTTGTAACCAACTTGAGTCATGCAAGAGCATACACCATAAATACTTCATATTTGACTGAACTGATGAAACGTATATTGTGTTCAACCGATACGTTTTTATATAAACCGTTTCTACTAAAGTTCCTTTGCTTCTGAAGAACATTGAGGAACCTTATGCTGGCAGCATGCCACCCTGCAGTTCTGGATAGGAGACATCCTGTGGAAACCTAAGGTTGCTGCTGGAAGAGGTGTTAGTGAGGCCAGCATGGGCTGCTTACCCTGCTGCTTATGCTGTTTTAAAAAGTCACAGTCTTTTAGATACAATTTTAAACCGAGGTCCCTACACTCTCATAAATCCAAGGGCTTTTCTCTAAAAGAGTTGGGGTTGAGTTCCCCATCGACCTGGGCAAATTTGCCCATTAGCCTATCATCGTGGTTTCCCAATAATCAGACCATGAATTTGCTGTATCACTGCATTGTACTCTCCTCCACTTGATGGCTGGTTTCTGGCGGGCATTTTGGTTCACTATGGCTGCCATCGCTTCATCCAGGTGGATGCTGTGCACGGATGGTGTATAAGGAGATTCCACCTCAATGTATATAAAGTGCTTTGAGTGGCCTAAAAGCACTATATAAATGTAAGTAATTTATTATTCAGGGCACATACACTAAAAACAAAAATGTTTTTGCAGGTTGTTCAGCTTACTTGATTAAAATGAACTAAAGCAACAATTCTAGATCATTTTGTCAACTTAATTGCATTGTGTTCTATCCAATGAAATTTGTCAAATTTTTAAGTTTACTAAATCCATTAATCCAATTAAATAAAATGATGTCGATACAATGAAAATGATTTAAATGAATGAAATAAAATTGCTTGTAAATATATTCTCAAATTAAGTTAAGGGTAATGACTTCATTTTTGAGTGTAGTGTATTTCAATTGGTTAGCTATTCTTAAAGGGATAGATAGTTCACCCCAAGATTAAAGTTCTTTTAGCATTTATTCACCCTCGTATTGTTCCAAAATCATGAATTTCTGTGCATTTCTAAATGAGGCAGAATAATTTTTCCATTCTTTTTCCATACAAGGAAATTGAATGATGACTAGGTCTGAATATGAAATTGATCTATAGTCTTTAAAGCTTATTAATCCTAAAAAATTAAATACAAAATCTGAAAGTAAAATATAATAATTTCAGTCATTTTAGAGTATCAAGAGTGCCTTTGTGTCAGTAGCTTTTAAATAATGCTGCAGTACTTGATCACAGGTCGTTAGTGACCAAGTGGTGAGTCTCAAAGTGTAAATGCAAAACTAGGTGATGGTTTCTGTTTTGATATTACAGGCGCAGTAGGTGCCTACTAATCATATACTGTATGTAGTAATAATGAAAATGTTCCTTGTTGCGAGTCATCACAGAAGTAGACTGTTTTGCCTTTCAAATCATTCTGATTTTTTTTTTTGTTCCTTTTGATATGTATATGTACACACTGTACATATAGTACTTTTGTTTTGTATTGCACTCATCTTGAATCTTACCGGCCTATGTTACTAAGAAAACTAGTAGCTAAATTTAGTTATGTCCGATGCCATAGAGAGCATTTTTATTGTATAAAAATAGTTCCGGTCAATTACTGTGAATAAACAATGCCTTTTCATTAGTAACCAGGAGTGCATTGATACAGTTAGCAAACGACTGACTCTACAGCTTCTCCTTTGATGCTACAGAAAGACATTTAAGTGAAATGCCTAGTTTTAGTTTTATATTTATTTATTTTTTATTAATCTATCTTCTGACAGCTGGACCTCACTGGAAGATTGGTAAAGTCGTCACTAGTGATCTTGTAAATAAAAATCAAGGGTTTAACAGGATGGTTCACCCAACTGTGTTTTGTGTTCCATGGAAGAAAGAGTCATGTAGCAATATGAGTGTGAGTAAATGATGACAAAATGTTCCTTTTTGGGTAAATGATCCCTTTAAAATCAACATGTACATACTATACAGAAAACTGGCAGAAGGTAATCTAACAAAAGCTGGCGATGTGAACAAACGTCACCCAAATATTTATAGAAGTCCCTTATAAGGTCTCCCAGTAAAAGCAAAGTAGTAAATGATCTCTGGTACATTATTTTATAAAATATGTGTTTCAGAAGGTTAAACGATAAATATGGCATTTCTCCTGAGAAAATATACACAAACAGTCTTCAGATGTATGATGTAAGCACTCAGCCTGTGATCTGTTATCTTTTTCCCAGAACTGTGGGAGATGGAAAGAACTCCTGTTGTTACTTTCCTCCCTGTGGCTGCAGTGGAGAGCATGTGAATCTTGGAGTTCTGAATTATAAGTTAATTGAAATTCCACAAATTCCTTTGGGTTAAAAGGAGGAGTCAAAGAGAATTTATTAATTCTGCTATATAAATAAATTTTCCAACATATGTTTTGCAAACGGGAGTATTCAAAAAGCAAGCTACAGTCTCTTTTAACCATAAAAAGCATTTCTGGTGTTCAGTGGTGTACTATTTAGGATTTACATTTCACAGCTGATGCTTCCTCATGCTGTCATTTTTCAAGCCCTCCAGAGGTCAAACTGCCAAGTCAAGATGCATACAGAATTGTTTATGGTTTATTAAAATGGGCCATTGCATTAGGAGACTCAGTCTGACTTAAAGTATGTGAGGTCAGTGTTCTGCAGCTGTGGAAATAAACAGCACCACAGACCTTGCACTTACAAGTGGGTGGGTGGGCACCATCTTAACTCTCTCTGTATTTGCATATGGTTGATGAAATGATAATTTGCAGGCAAAGATGTCTTTATTGTAGGAAGTCCACATTATAGATTTCCATAGTGGGATCAAAAAATTATTTCCCTTAAGTTTCCCATGATCTAAATTTCTGTTTGACAGCTCACAGTGAGAAGCATAAGGTGAACCGGAAACAAAGTAAACAGATGAAACATCTTGGTAGACATGGAGTGAGATATTTTCAATACAATACTCTAAATACAATTTAGCTGATTAAAATTAAAGGATGCACTAACGTTATGTCCTAATCTGAACAATATGGAGAGCCCACTGACCCGGGGCCAGTGTGAAAAAGTTTTGGGACAGATGATGGAACTGTCACTTGCCCCATCAGGCCAGTGCTGTGTTTTCACAGGCATAAATCTTATATTCACTGATCTTGTGTTTTTTAATTTTGCAAACTTATAGATTTCGTTTTCTGTGATGTATTGAACATTGTTCTTGTGAATTTTGCAGATTAAACTATAGGTGTAACTGTAATTATCTAGAATACATACATGAAGTTTAGTTTGTTAGAAATTGTGAGAATCACTTGTGAGATTCTTGGAAGCATCAGTTAGAATGGGTTAAAAATATTAAAGAAATCAGTCATTTTTTGCATTGTATCATTGTTTTTCAACAAAAGTGTGTTTATAAATTTAGAACTGTTCTATGTAGCTGTAAAAACCGTTACTTATGGAAAGAAACATTTATTTTTGGCAAATCAAAAAAATAAATAAATTAGAATAAAAATGAATAAATCATCAATTATAATAAAATGGTTTATTCTGTGAAAATGTTGGCAGGGTAAGTAAAAATCTAAACTACTGGCCTGACCGGGCAAGCAGAAAAAATCCGTAGTGCTGAGTCCTTCTTAAAGGTGCACTTAAAACGACAGTAACTTTGGTCTTTGTGTCATCCTGGACTTACACTGACACCTAGCAGATTGGAAGCAGCATAATTAAAAATCAATAGTTTTCAGATTCAGATGTCGTTGTAGAAATGTAGTATGCACAATCAGCCATGATTACTTTAATCAATGAGTGGAAAGGTCAAATAACAAGATGGTTACTGAGATTAAGAGAGTAGTATTCGGCTGGTCGTGTGATTCTATCATGGCAGGACCCAACCCTGCAGACCCATGTGCGGACCCGCTCCACGTAGAATAAAACAGCTTTTATAAGGTTACTGATATGGTTGGAGTCTTCATTTTATTGTGAACTATAATTCATGTCTTAAGGAGTTAAACTTTTTTTAATGAGGAAAAAAGTACAGTGTGTACCTTTAATTTAACTCCACATTAGCCTACAATAGACCTTTTTCACGTAAATTTAGCAAACATTTTTAAATGATTATAATTTTTTTTTTTAATATTGAGTGTAAGTTTATAACATTATTATTTGTGTTATATTACCCTGGAATTTTTTTTTTTAAATTAACCACAGCTTCGAGGGGGTATCGATTACAGCTGCTGAGAGAGTGACAGTAAATTTGGCATCTGACTCTTGATCCACCGCTCTCTATTCTTTTCTTCTTCTGGAAAGTCCTTCAAATGTAATAGTGGAATTTTTCTTTTGCACTTGGAGCAAATAGTTTAGTGAAAATAATATCTGCTGTGGACTCCCATTCACCCCTGTCAAAGATTACCCTGCAATCGCTTAATTCCGCGTTCCAAAAACACAAGAGTGTAAAAGAGGTCTACGAAAAGAATCATAAAGTTAGACCAATGGATTCACATCTGTTATAGCGCTGCAGTGGGCGCCCCCTATCCTCGGCTGTGTGCATTGTCTGAACTGATTACCCCTATATTCACCTCATCATGCAGCACTGTCAGTGCCTGGCAGCGATTTAGACGAGGGCGTACGGACTTGAGGCAGCAGTGAATGCATTTCCCCGCTGACTGCGGTCGTACTTTTCTCATCTTGTACGGATTACAACTAAATTAAATCCTCGATCAATCGCCGCATCGCATTTTCCCGCTGCACTTCTCCATCTGAAGGCCTGTCACGGAGTAAAGTGGCTCGGTGTGAGTGTGTTTAGACAGCGGCAAGAGAGCAGCAGTGTGTCCTCGATGGCTGGCTGGAAGGACGGCTCAGTGCAGGAGAAATATCGCCTGGTGGTCGTCGGAGGTGGTGGCGTCGGGAAATCAGCATTAACCATACAGTTTATCCAGGTAAGTGGATAAAGGTATGGCGGAATGTTGTTTTCGGCCCTTAAAGAGATGTAAGAGTGTTTGAGAGAAATCGGTGGATCTTGAGCACAGAAATGGGGACCTCACAAAGCCGAAAAGGGGGTCCAGGAATCCGAGCGAGGCCTGCGTCACTTTAAATCTCCCTTTTTTAATTAAAGAAGAAATAATGCTTCAACAGAAACATGTCAGAAGAGTTTAAATGGGAATTCATGCAGGAAGATTGAAAACTCTGTGAATCGCAAATGTTGCATGTAGTTCATAGACAGTCTGCAACTCTTTCTAAAACTGTTGCATTAGACTGAATTGCAAATTCATACAAAAGCACACACGACTGAACTATTTAATCTGTTTGGTTGGACTTACATTTCAACTCAATAAACATAGTTACGCAACAATGTATGTTACAGTGTTGACATTTTCTGTGTTGAGTACCTTCCAAAAAATATTCCGTTTTACTGTAACCATAGTTTAGGAGAAATACCATAGTTAGACCTACTACAGTTATATTGCAAAAATTATAATCAATTAATATGTTATCTTTTTCAAAATATTTAGTTTTTGATTATAGTCATGGCTATGCCGTTACCACAGTTTCATTGTATTAACAATAGTTGGAGTAAATATGGTATTTTGTTGAAAGCCATATAAGATCGTTTTCTTTCAATTGGGTAATTGAGTTTCGGATAGATTCATGTTATGCCTGTCTTTAATGTGTTATTCTTTAAAAGGCCATCTACCTATTTCCTTAACAGAAACACTTAAATCTTCATTGTTTTATATTTGAGGGATAAATAATTTTATTAAGGCAGCTCACTAGGTTGAGACCCATTCTAAATCGTTTTTCCATTTAGGCCATATCATTGTTTTTTTTTTTCTTAATGAACCTCATTCAGCAGGGTGTTCATTACATCTACAGCAGTGGTTTTCAACTGGTTCTGCCTGAGGACCCAGATATTACATTGGATATCAAGTGGCGACCCGAGTGTAAAACACTTGAACTGGATTTAATGTTGCCTGTGTCGCATTTTCTTTTATCTTTCATAGTCTTATTCACGGTTTTAAAAATAAAAGGGCATGTATCAAGTGACATTATTTTTGTTCTTGAATTAGACAACAAAATATACAGGAAGATTTCTCTCCCACCTTTTAAATGTTGATGAGCCTGTTTATTTATATGAGCCTTTTATGTTTATTATCTAGTTTATTTCCTAATATTAAACATCATTCAACCAGAACATATATTACATTGGAGGAAAACACTGTCCATAATTTGTTCATAAGCCTTCTAGAATAATGTACTTGCCCTTATATTTACAGTGCAATGCCAACAACCACAGTTAAGACCATACAGTTGTAATAAAAAGGAGGCCCAATAGATTACACCTAACAGTTTATTAAAGGGATAGTTCACCCAAAAATTTAAATTCTCTCTTCATTGACTCCCATGCCATCCCAGATGTGAATGACTTTCTTTCATCTGCAAAACACAAACAAAAATGATTAGAAAAATATCTCAGCTCTGTAAGACAATGCAAGTGAATGCTGTACTGATGACGCAACATGCGATCGACAACATGCACACCCGAAGTATACTGTGGTCTTAAGACTCCAATGGTAAAATCCATATCAACTTCAGAAGTGATATGATTAGCATGGGTTAGAAACGGCTACAATTTAAATCCTTTTTTATGATCATTCCCACTCCTTTACTTTCATATTCTTCTTTTGTTTTTGGCAATTCACAATTGTCATGCATGTTACCACCTACTAGGAAGGGAGGAGAATTGAGAACAAAAAAGGCACTTAAATATTGATTTGTTTCTAACCCACACCTATCATATCACTTCAGAAGATATGGATTAAACCACTGAAGTCTTGTAGATTACTTTTATGTGTTTATGTGCTTTTTGGAGCTTAAAAATGTTGGTACCCATTCACTTGAATTGTATAGACCTACAGAGCATAAATATTCTTCTAAAAATATTCGTTTGTGTTCTGCAGAAGAAAAAAATTCATAAACATCTGGGATGGCATGAGGGTGAGTAAATAATGAGAGAATTAACATTTTTGGGTGAACGATCACTTTATCTATAAATGTTTTTGTCAAAATACCATAGTTACTGTTGGTATTGTAAAATTGTGATTAATTTTAGTAAGGGTAATTTGTGTTATTTGAAACCTTTATTTTGCAGCATTGGATGGTGCGGTTTATAATGTCAAGGCTGTCTAGCTGTTTGAGAGGTTTGGCTTCCTTTCATAGCACTTTAAACTATAAAATTCTCACAAGAATTCATATGTTGCATCAGTGTTGTGATCTACACTGCGATATCGAGGGAAGCCCGGTTAACATACGCTTTAGAGATACAGTAGGTAGAAGTAATGGCTTCGGTGATGGCTTCAGTCACAGTGTTTTCAGATGAGAAGCATATTTAGCACGTATAAAAGCACCTAACTCGCAATGATTTTTCATTATATTTACCTACACGGCCCAAAATTTTGTGGGGGCTGTGGAAATATTTAAATAGAAGAACATCCCTGGCATAATTTTCCCCTGCTGTTCTTAGTCCAAATGACCCACCAGTTTAGAAACACTGATCTAGAGTACAAAACAGCAAATTACAGTGTAAATATGTAAAATAATAACAAGTCATCATTGGCAACATGCCATTAAGCTATTTTGGACATAACTTGTTAATATGTGTATATGCCCGAAGGGGTTTATTTGTTTTAGTGATGAACATTAGACAGAATTTCACAGTTTCATTACTTATATTTGGGCCAAAATGATAGCCAGTGATAGATGTTGTCATAGATGTTGGGATGAGGGAGTAACAGGGTTGATTTATTTATTTAGCGATGTTACACAATAATTGTTTGAACATTTAATATTTTCATAAATGTTTAAACAAGTAGTCTCACTCTCTTGACCTTATGGTCCTAAATGTGTTTATTTTAAACAACAATACAGGCTTACAAGTGATGTTTGAACTAAATCAAGATGATTTGTATGTTTAAAGAAGCAGATCAGTATCAAAATAGTCTTTATAGTCATTCTATTAGTATTGTTTGTTTTCCTTCATTCCTTAATTCCTATTACTAGTGGTGTTTACTTAAAATTGATATTAGGTAGGAGATCTGTTTAAAGACTAGAAATTTGATCAACTGAGATTACTTACTGAAATGTAGATTATTATTTTTTTAATATTAAACTTTTTACTTGTATGCTTTTTTTATTTTTTTGCAAGCAAGCAATTTAGAGTGGAATTATCACTGTGTGAAATGCTTGATCGCCTTATGCCCTTGTGAATTTTACTAATGCTTAACTGCTGCTGGCAATGCCACACATGAGCTTAATAATCAACATTTGTTGACATCATGATCTTTTACTGCCAAATGAGCTGTTTAAAATACCTTCCAATAGTAATGAATACGAAAATTAGACTACAGTTATTTGTTAATCAAACACGCAAAAAGAAATCAGCTGTTTTTTCGTGTGCGTTTTTGATAACAACTATTTTATATCATACATTTATTCAGGATATTAAATTATACTGTTGATTTGTAAAAGTGTTAATTCTGTTCAAAGAAATCCTTAGATTTCATAGAAATACCCTTCCTGTTTGAGTGCTTCTAGAAGTCACTGCCAGTGAAAAACAGCCCAGCTGTTTTCTGACTCGAGGCTTTCCAATTCAGATGTGTGTTACGAAGGGAGGTTTCATCTGAGTCATGTTGGGTTAATGACCATAGAGAAGCCAGAATCCGGTCTCTGAAAGAGGAAGTCCCTCTACTCCTGCTTAGTCTCTAAGGACCTCCTGGATGTGTATGGGAAACTGTGTGCTGCCTCATGACTCACTGCTTTGGGACAGTATGTTAGGTGCATGCATGACATTTTTATTAGTTATGCTGACTGGAACCTAACTGATTTCTGTCAAAGTTTGGTTTA